>PVJX010005064.1:51778-88657 GCA_004027295.1 Dolichotis patagonum
AAAAAAAAAAAAATCAAAGAAACATAAGGCCTAAAAGAAAAAAAAAAGAAGTATACATGGGATTTCGTAGAACTTTTCTGTGAAAGACTATATTCAGAAAAAAGGGCAAGCTAAAGACTACGGGAATAATTGCAAAACATAAATCCAACAAAGACTTCTGGGCAGAATTTGAAGACCATAACAAGCTCTTACAGCTCACCAAGAGGCAACGAGCTTTTGTTTTCTGAGACAGGGTCTCACTGTGTAACCCAGGCTGGCCTCAAACTATGGATCCTCCAGCCTCAGCCTCCTGTGCTCAGTCAATGTACCCAGTGTGGATTTTTTAAAAAATGAACAAAAATCCAGACATGTCTTCTCCAAGAAGACATGAGGGGCAGATGAGCATGGGAAGAGATGTTCTACATCACCAGTCAACAGGGAAATGCAAGTACTAACATACCCAGGAGAATGACTGACATTTTAAAACCCGACACTTGGGCCAGGGATTTAGCACAGCGGCATAAGTGCCTACCTGGCAAGCATGAGGCCGTGAGTTTGATCTCTGGTACCAACAAAACAAAAACAAAAACCAGACACTAGGCAAGATTGGTGAAGAGGTAAAGCAAATGGAACCTTCCTGTACAACTGGTGGGAAGGCAGTTTGGGAGACGTTTCTTAAAAGTTAAAAATCCACTTTCTGTAAGACCTAGAAATTCTGCTACATATTTACTTAAGAGAAAGTAACAAACATTATACCAATTTCATTAATGGCTAAAAAATGGAAACAACTCCACTGATTATCAATGCACCAGCAAATGAATAAACAATCTGTGGTACAGCCACACAATGGAAACACCTATCAAATAATGAAAAGGAACAAACTACTGATTCCTATGAAGCTAAGTCTCAAAAACTTCATGCTAAGTGAAACAAGTCACATATAAAATGCTATATATCACACAATTCAATTTATATGAAACTATAGAATAAGCAAAATTTGTCACAAAGAGCAAATCAATGGCTGTCTGAGGCCAGGAGCTGGAGGATGGGGGATGAACTGCAAAAGGGCAGGAGAGAATTTCAGCACGATGCAAACGTTGTGTCTTGATTATTGCGGCAGCTCATGATCAAGTCAGTGTAGCAAACCATCACACTATCACTTAAGGTGGCTGGAATTTCACGACATATAAATAATATTTTATTAAAGCTGTCTAAAAACACACATACACACAAACTAAGAATTTCTCCAGAGTCCTCTCAGATATATGCAACAAAATAAACAACAAAGAAAATTTACCTGATCCCAGTGTTTAAGGGAGAGAGTAGAGAGAGGTGTGGCGTTAGCAAATTCAAGGTTTGCAAAATGCCAATCAAGTATCTGTCTGTCTCTCGATGACAGATACACATCACTAAAAAGTAAGAGCAAGGAACACAGGATTAGTAAGAGACATCACTGCTATTCTCAATGAGCTGAGGTGGGTGGCTTCAGTAAATTGAGGGAGGAATCTAGCAAAGTATGGGACTGTGCCTCATGAGAAGAAACTACACATGACAGAGTACGATCTTATCATCTTATTAACTGCTTTAACCCTGGTGTCTAGAGCAGAGCGCCAAGTTCACCTCAGAATACAAATTATGGAGACACAAGCTTCTCTTTGAAATACAGCACAGACTTTTATTACAAGGATGGATTGCATCCCTGACATCAGAACAAAGGCAGGGCACACAGAACATCTCAGCAGCGCATAGTCCTGTCCCACCTCCAGTAGAAATGAAGCAGAATCTCTTCCTAGTCCCTAGGATTATGGAAATTTAAAGCATCACTTTGTACCATACGAAAAGACAATTTTCATCTACTGCATCTACTGGAGAAGGACCATCTTTTTAAAGATAATGTTTGGGTATCTAAGCATTGTTGCATATTAAAATATAAGTAGGGAAGGGATTTAAAAACATGACAAGTAGCCCTATATTTATACATATTTCCATTCGTTAAATGATTTAAAATACACTCAACGATGATAAATAAAAAGTACACTGTGCATTATAATTTCCCTAAAGAAGCTTTCCTAAAACCTACAGAAAAGTTGTAGCTGTCCCTCTGAACGTTTGGGTTTGTTTTTCTTACCTTGGGGGATTGGCTTCCAATTCTTGAAGTTTTTCTTCTAGTTTTCCTTGTGTTTCAGCTAATTCATCATATTCCTGATAAAATTTAAAAGACTAAGTGAATCTACTTTACCCGGAAAGGTCATATAGTCTACCTACTTTGTTTAAATCGCCAAGTGTAAAGTCTAGACATTAAAAGTCAGATTATGTGTAGAAGTATAGCTCAATTTAAGGCTGAGGCCAGAGCCTGGAAATTTTTGATGCTGGAGACAAATTGTGAGCCTGGGGCAAGATGAGGGAGAGCATGCAGGAGAAAATAAAGGAAGAAACAAACTAGTAGTGTGCTGCAAAGTGGGGATGAAAAATAAGAGGAGCTACCACTTCCTGGGCATTTATCACGTCCCTAAGCACAGGAATAAACACTTTAGATATACAATTTTATTCAAGGTTCACAATTCCTGCAAGTTAGGGTACGAGTAATGCCAAGATACAGATGAGGTAATTAAGGAGTTCAAGGTCACAGCACTAAGAAACACCGAGCTAGGGATTTAAACCAGACAGTTTAACTCCTAAACAACTCTAAAGTCCTTGTTCATTTGTATTATTCTAAACTGTCAGGGTAAGAATTCTACTGAAAAAGCAGCAGACTAACCCATTAAGTCCCCCTGGTCTCCATATACTAAACTGTCTTTTCTTGGTCCTACTGGTACCTGATTGCTTAGTGGTACCCTATATTCCAGTTTCTTAGGTCTGCAATAATTCTTAGGATTCTATGCAAAACCAGTTAGGCATGTTCAATACCACACCTTGCAAAGGGCAGTCAGATCCCTGTGCTTGCTTTTCACTAAGAACTCAGCAGTAATGTCTCTGGGTGGCTTGACTTCAGATGCTTCCTTGTATTGCTGGTGGAGTTCTTTAATTTTTTCTTTCAAATTTACCATCTAAGATGAAAAGTACAAATTTAGTATTCCAGATAGCAATGTAATTCATGCCTCCTCTCTTAAACCATCATGCAAGGTCCTTTTTAATGCATGTTTTGTATCACGCCACATGGGAAGTATGGGGAGGGGGAGTACAGCGCTTAACACAGTGGTGTCACAATACTACTGGATAAGCAGGATTGGCTTTTGTCTACCAACACAGACGAGAGGGAAGGAATTTCCACTTTTTTTAAAAAAAGGTATTAAAATAAAAACAATCTATCACCAATTTATTTTATCTGGGGAAACCAATAGCCATGATTTGTTTTTTAAATATGTAATGGGTCAACACACCAAGAACCTTATGGAACCATTCCTAATGCTAGTTTCATCGTGGTTCTGCTGGCACTATGAGGACAAGCCTGGTAGTGAGAGCCAAGGTCAGGGCTTTATGTAGGTCCTGCTGGCTGGCATTTCTCCAGCCATTCCTGAGTTCACAAGATACACAGAGAAGGTGAACTAGGGACTTCTCCATGTGACAGGATGGAGAAATGAGGCAGAGTGAAAGTGAGGCAAGAGTCCAGCCATAACTCACACCTAGAGATGCGATCAGTATATTCTCACCCCAGGCTTCCTCCCCAAGTGGACTATGTCTGTAGCTGACAAGATGAAGAGAAAACAACCAGTCAGACCTGAGTGATTTGGAACCTGGAGCCCAGAAAGTGGCTACAGAGAAAAGTCACCACTGGGGATGGAGGTGGGAGATGCTGGCACCTTGAGAGGAGTTATGACGTCAATGAACTGATTTGTTGGCCTTAGTTAATGGGTACTTAGCTATTGATCGCCCTCAAATCCTAGAATACAGCAGGAAGCCAGTGTTGGAACAGTTAAAGGGAACCAGCTATAGAGGAAAGATCTCTTTCCCTTAGTAATACTTTATCAGTAGTGTCATATTCAAAGACAGACAAATGAAAGTGTGCCTTTGACTAGTCATTTTTTAAATAATAATGAGTCCCAGCTACGCAACCTTTCTCTTCATGGAGACAAAAAAATCCATTAAAAAATTTCTAGCTTAAAGGCTCTGCCCCTTATTGTAGCTTCTTTAATTGGAAAAAATATAGGATTATACCTTATTAAGAAGTTCTTTCAGTTCTTCCTGAGTTTTCACTATCTTTTTCCAGTGTTCAATCTGCTCATCTTTGACATGCTTTTCTTGTAACCTACAAGAGAGAATATGTGTGCCCCAGGCACAAAGGCAGTTCTGCTGCACCAGACAAGTGCCCATCAACAGCAGTCAGGGACTTCGAGGCTGAATGGACTTTAAATACTTAGAAACAAGAAAGTTGGCTGGTGGCAAATTGCTGCCCAGGCTATGTTACATACAGTAACAATGCCGTACAATACAGTGAGTTTTAGAGTTGTTAAGGTCCTTAAGGATGTAATTGTTTTAACTTTTTACTTTGGGATTCAACAATTTCACATGAAAGTAAAAGCTAGTTCAAATAAGACTACTGAGAAACTTAAAACAAGTAATTCAATATACAGGTGGTATCAAAGTACTTACTGAATGACAACTTCCAATGCCTGGCCAAGGGACACAGGCTTATTATTGAGGACATTGAAGTCTAGCTGATGACTAAGGTAAGATGTAGCTTCTAGCAACCGGTTAAATTCTTGCTCTACCATTTCATCTTTCTCTTTAGGAACCTGAAAATCCAAAGTATAGCAGAGTTGGTCCTTATAAGACTAAACGTAATTATCTATGAAGACACAAATGCTCCAGAATTTAAGCAAATTAAAATATGTATCTCAAAGGGGAAACCTTTGAGGACAATGACTTTTTTCTTTTCTATGAAGTGGTTAAGTCCATTTAAATGAGATATGAAATGTTTTGGTCCTGATAGTTCCCTCTTCTGCCACTTTTGCTCTCACAGCCTGGACTCCACCTGTATTAACAGCAATAGGCTGTAAACAGTGCTAGCTGAAGTTACACAGAGCACAAGGTGCACAGAGAAGACATGCACTGAGTTAAGGAGCTGGGCTGACATGCAAACAATACACTAGAAAAGTCCCAGAGAACAAAAACCACATTAACACCTGAGAACCTTCCTCGATAGGGGCAGGATGAGAAAAGAAGCCCAAATTATGTGCTTCCCCTCAAAGATGACAGGATTTCAGGTGGAAGTACAGAAAAGTGAAATTCATACCTATCAAGAAGAACACACTGGCATCTTTATTATTTTTCAGATTAATAACTGCAGAGTTCAATGTCTTAAGACTGAAAGTAACTGAGACACCAGGACGTTTGGCTCCTCACTGCTGTAGACTAAGAGGATTACAAAGCAGCTCATCAAGCTGGACCATGCCCTCGGCCACACCATGTCCTGCCCATTGATAGCATACATCCTGAAGTACACTATGTGCCATCCTACTGATGAATTTGTGGCAGTAATAAGAAAAGGAAAAAGCAGCTGGGCATCAACTGGGAAATAGGATTCAAAATATGGAATTCTGCTGTAGTCAACCTAAAATCATTAATAGGAAAACAAATCACCAAAGTAGTTAACATTAAGACGAGGGGGAATGATCTACAACCACAGGTAACTGCTGTGAGGATCATCACAGTAAGATTCCACTCTTGCTTAGTTCCTGCCCTGCAGCTCAACAAATGAGTGTGAAGCACTGGCCTGTGCTCTTCACTGATCACACAAGTGACTTCACAAGCTAAGCTGTCAGGTTGCAAAAAAGAACCTCCCATGAAGTGCAGCACTAAAACATTTAAAAAGCAAAGAAGAGCATGGCGGCATTCCTGTGGATCTGTGACTACAAGCGCCAAAAATGATTTCATCACAATCACACTTTAAGTATCAAATTCTAAAAGGCTACACCAGAAGAGATCAGCCATCTTTATGAATTAGAGAATCATCTTTCACCTATCGAAAATCTAAATTCCAAAGAATCTTCTGGTTTGTGTTGAGAAATGAGACAAAAATCAGTCATTTATATATTAGGGTGGCCCCACAACCTGGTGGATCAAAAACATCTGACCCACTCTTTCAACTCCACGGATGTAGAGCTTGCGGTCATGTCCCTATTTGTTTTGATCACAGAGCTATGACAGCAGATGACAGAGACCCTTCTGTCAGGAAGTTTACTTTATTATACTCCCTCACTGATTTGATGGTGATATAGAGAGAACTTGAATAATAAAATTCCGCTCAGAAACTTGTTTCTAGTGCAACTCCTACAACAATGCTAAAAAAGGTAGCTATAGAAGACTAGATTTAGTTCTTTCAAAAAGGAAACAACTACACTTCTACAAAGCTGTCACCTAAACTGACCACAGATACAATGTGCAACTGTCTTTTCTGCAGTATGAGAAGTTGGTATTTCTGTATGTGGCTTCAAAAATGCCTAAAGAGGCTGTTAAAACAGCAAGAGGGCCTAGATTACATGCCTCTAAAGTCGGGCAGAATGTGCCAATACATATATAAGAATACAAACAGGACAGATTAAAGCTCTTCCAGTGTCACCTGGACCGCTTGTTTTAGACAAGCTTTAATCTTTGCAGCTAAGGTGACAGTAACACAGGGGAGGAGTTCATACTGAGAAAGTATGCAATGCTTAGCCTCAGTAACTGGGGTCCAGGGCATGTGGTAGAGAAATATTTAAAGGGACACTGTCAAGGTTAGAGGGACCAAATTGACCTTTTATTTCTTCCCTCTATTTTCCAAGCAGTCCACTTGACTCATTATACCTTCCCCTTTAATCCACCCATGTTCCCCACAAAAAAAACTGACATTTTACATGCGCTTTCAATGACAAAAACTCAAATGGCTCCAGCCCAACACACAGGTGCAAATCTACAACAACAAACCAGTGTGAATGTGTGATGAGGCGGATCTTTGAAAAGAAAAGATTTAAGTGTTAAGCTTTTAATGGGTTACTGTAAACAGTGAGGAAAATGATTGAAAAATTATGAAAAAAATACCTTGACAGTGTCCTTTTAACCAGTGCAGCAGAGAGAGAAATAAACTGTAAATAACAGCCCAACAGCCACATCAAGTTAAGTTTTGTATGACAGCAATAAATCAAGGCTTTAAACACATAGCGTGACAGAAGCATTTTGTTAGCTCAGAAGCTGCAATCACCAGAGAAATAAGGAACAGATTGTACAGACCAAAGTGAGAAAGTCAAGGCACAGAAATGGCAAAAGAAAGGCAGTTTTAAAAAGGCAGGGAGAGGCAAGGTGTCAGGAAGCAGTGAGAACAAACCAAAATTCAATGAATGAAAGGAAGAAACACTGAACAGTAACAACAAAAATCACACAAAAATCAAACCAAAAGATTACTGCCACATGTGACTGACACCTGATGATAGGACTATGTCTCCAGTGCATCCCTCAATCTGAGGCTCAGCTTTAGGAAAGGATGTGAAGTAGCATACAGGCCCATCCATGTTCTGCCAAGTTAAGCAATTACAGGGATGCTCCAAGGGTAGCCAGGGGTAGCTCTAAAGCCTGGCTGCTCTTCCATCAATTTTAAAATTTCAGCTTGAAATTAAAGAAGTATTTGAAAAATAATAACAAAATCCTTGACTATTAAGAAACTAACACTGACCTGGAAAAAACTAAAATGTGTTTTCATACATTTACGTTTTGAATACACACACACACACACACACACACACACACACACACGTATTCATTTATTAGGTACTGGAATTGAACTCACAACCTTGTGTGTGCCAGGCAGCCATTTATGCTGCTGTGCTATACCTACCTGGCCACTTCATTTTTAAAAATAAGCTAGTTTTTAAAAATGTTCTATTAGATGTACTCAGACAACGAAAAGAATTAGCAAATGACTACCATAAGCACCCCCAACTCTGTCCTTTGTTTTCCTAGGCTGAGAAATCTCTGGGTTCTATTGGTTTTATAAATAATTATAGAAAAAGAATAACATAAGTTGAACTACTGGCAAGCTCTAAACATAAGTCACAGTAATTTTACCTGACCATTGTATTCTAGGTCCTTAAAATGCATCCTAGGAAAAGAACTCAACAGAAGGTTACCAAGGGTTAAGCACCAGGTTAGAAGGGAGGTGGATTTCTATAATCCAACTTGTAATAACTAAGAAGGCAAAAGGAACAATAATATAGAATCTTTTATCAACAAACAAACGAAAGGTATTACTATGAACTTTCAAAGGTTATTTATTTCTCTGTGAAAGTCCTAGGTAAAAATAGTATCTCTCACAATCTAAGAGAACCTGATCAGTTGCATTGTTTTAAATGGGCTCAATCCTGTTTTGGTCCTGAAGATTACATGAAGCATAACCATTCATGTCAGGAAAGGGGCAGCCTGTGTATCCAACCCATGGGGAATAAATTTAGGGAAAGCCGAATAACTTTTCTGAACAAGGTTCCTAATTTTTGCAAGAAGCAATCTCAAGGCAAAGACAGATCTCTTTAGTTACACCCCTAGTTGCCTTCCCTCACCAAAACCGTTCAGGTCTTTTTTTTTTTTTACTTCCTGTTTGAAACTAGCCCACCTGCAGTATACCAGACTATAAGGCTGTGAGGCCAGCTTCAGCATTCTCTTCCCTCCTTTACGACCACCAAGACCAGTGTTTAGATCCGATGGGAAAGGGAACTGGAGGGTAACCCTTCAGGTCTTAAGAACATGTGCATCTATCTCACTCCTAGCCTTTGTAGGCTATTACCAGACTAGAATGGACTTAAGTGCTGCACTGTGCCAAGTAAAGAAGGTACTGAGATTTTTAGTCAGAGAAATTCTTAGAAGTGTTACACTGAATCTGGCTAATGGAGGCCACGGTCAATCTCCACCCCCTCATTCTCATACCACTCAGCACTTCTGGAATTACAGTGATTCAGAAGATTAAGATTAGTTCCTTTGGAAAAACCTGGAAGAAGAAATTTATGTTTAACAGTTTCTAATTCAGATTCTCCCATACAGCCAAAGAAATAAGATACTGCTATTCTCCTAAGGGCAGAATAAGAACAATGGGCCCTTGGTCCAACTAAAGTTTAGTGTGACTCTGTAAGTAGAGCCTGCTACCTTATATCCTGACTTCTTTTAACTTATAGGAATCTTTCAGGGGACAAATGTTTCTGACCTAATTAAAGCAGTAAGTGGGTATGTGAAGAGGCACACACAGCAGGGCTAAGTAGTTCACTCTAGTAGTTTTTAGCACACCGGAGAGGTGCTCAGTAAATTCCTGTTAAATGAATAAATATAGTTTGGAAAAGCAAAGTTAGTATGTATCTATCTTTGAGAGGTGAAAAACTAAACTGCTTTGGAA
Organism: Dolichotis patagonum; assembly: GCA_004027295.1. Classification (NCBI taxonomy): domain Eukaryota; kingdom Metazoa; phylum Chordata; class Mammalia; order Rodentia; family Caviidae; genus Dolichotis; species Dolichotis patagonum. Next base: position 61,107 of record PVJX010005064.1, read on the forward strand.
CTTTGTTTTTGAGACAGAGTTTAGTTATGGACCCCAGCCTGGCCTCAAACTCAGTGATCCTCCTGCTTCTGCCTCCTGAGTTCTGGGATTATAGGCATGCACCACCATGCCCAGCTTATTTTGGAACTTTGAGACTATTAAGAGAAAAACAGGAGATTTTATATTTATAAACAACAGAGATTTAAACAGGAAGGTAAAGACTGTTGTAAAGATACTAAGGATATTTCTTCAAAGAAATGTGAAAACCAAAAATGGAACAGGCCTGTGTCAAAAATAACCTAAGTACCACCTTATATGAATACAAATGAAAATCTGCTTGATATTATAGATGCTGAGTAGACAAACAATTAAATGGGCTTTCAAGAGACATGGTACCCACCATCTTTAATGTATTGCGCTTCTTCCTTTTTCTTTGTAATAACTAAGCCAGTCCCAAAAAGAAAAATCAAGATCTTAGTTTCTCAAAGTAGCTACTGAGGTTTCTAATCTCACTTGGGAGGACGCACTCCAAAACCAACCAGAAACCTTGCAATGCAGAATGCTACAGCATCCCAAGAATTTGATTAAGATATCTTTTTAATTACTTAAAAAAAAAAAAAAAAAGCTAGGCCTGGGGTTGCATACCTATTATCCCCAGACTGAGGGAACCCAGCCTGGTAATTTAATAAGACTCTGTCTTGGTGTGTATGTACATAACTCACTGCAAAGGCCCTGGTACTGGAGGTGGAGGTGGGGAGTGATAGTGGCTAAAATCCCCAAGTTACTAGCTGGTATAGAGAAGATGGAGAAATACTTAAAAGCCATTTCTTCTATTTTTCCCCACCTATGCATATTTCAGCTACCTCACTGTGACTCCCAAGATGTTCCTGATATGAACTACCCATTCTCTAACCTTTTCCCCATCTAGTCAAAGATGATTATAGCACAGGTCAAAGTATAAATTCATCTCTTATCAATTTGTGGGTAGCTATCATTTTAGCTCTGCTTTTACAGGCTTGATATGGTAAGATATGGGAGATTTCTTCTATTGACAGAGATATCCTTAATATTCCTAAGGTATTTTATACTTTGTATTTTATTCCTTTATAGGACAGTCCTTGTTCTAGTCATCTATAACTATAAAATAAACTTTCCCTGTCAGAAACAACCAATCTCAACATTCTAGCTGTACACATAGGACCAGATAAAGAGTTGGGGTAAACTCAGGAATTCTTGTGATTGTAATTAAAACTGTAACAATCTAATAAACCAAAAAATATTTGCTAAGAAACTTTTTGCCCCTACAGTAGCAAAATGGCTGGGTATGGAGATGTCTTTAAGACAGCATAACCACTGATTTTATAACTGAGTAAGCGCTGGCCTTATACAGCATGACAGAATTAATTTTTATATAATAACAACAGAACCATGAAATTACCCTCTTTTTGATCCTCTGATGTACAAGAATGGAGAAACAACCCCATTTTATTCAATAGTTTACTAAAAAAAAAAAAAAAATCAACGGTCGAGTAAACTTATACGTGAAGCAGACTCTGCTGGATCCTACAGGAACTACTAGAAGGTCCTCTGAGGAGACGGCAGATGCAGTCACACAGGCAAGTTGTATACACTCATCCCACCCCATCTTCCATCAAAGATCAACCAAGTGTAGCAAAATTACTACAGGACTGAACAACAAAGGATCTCCTGTCCTTTCTAGCAGGAGCTCACCCGCCTTCAGCAAACTCTACATTATCCTCTGCTTCCAATGTCATTCCCTCCCATATTCATGGGCTGCAGTTCTGACCTACTCCTCACAAATGGTCTCCTCTCGCTCCTCCAATCTCCACACTCTCCTGCTCCCTTGGTTCTTCTGTAGCAATTTCCTCTTTTATCTAATTCTTGGCAAATTTGCCTCAACTTTGTATGTATTTGTTTCTTTAACAGCCAATGGTATAGCTCAGTGGCACACCACCTACATGGCAAGCACAAGGTCCTGAGTTCAATTACTGCTATCAAAACAAAACAAAACCCAAAAAAGCAAAAGACAAAAACAAAAAATCTAACAGGAACAGGGGAGGTAAAGCAAGATTGAAAAAATGAGTTCATTATTGTTTTCTCTATTTTCATGTTTATTTTTAAACTTCTATAATAAAAAACTGGGGAACAGAAATTCATGTGGGTTGGGTATGGTGGCACATTACCTGTAATCTCAGCATTCTGGGAAGCTGAGGCAGGAAGACTGCCATGAGTTCAAGGCCAGCCTGGACTATATATATATATATATATATATATAGATAGATAGATAGAGAGAGAGAGAGAGAGAAAGAGAGAAAGAGAGAAAGAAAGAGAGAAAGAGAGAGAGAGAGAGAGAGAGAGAGAGAGACACCAGGGCTAATCTGAACTACAAAAAAAAAAAAAGGAGGGGGCAGGGGTGTGAAGGCATAGCTTAGTCTGAAGGCCCTGGATTTTTTTCAACAAAATTGTATATGACTATTACTGGATTGTGGCAGGCATAGTAACACTTATCTATATAAGTATAGATAAGTAAATCACTGTGTTTACTTAATTGTCCAATTAAAACTAATTTGTCCTTTCTCATTCTGTTCTTCATTCTACCAGAAGTTTCCCAAAAGCCCTTACAGGTAATGTAGACCAGGATGGTGGAATGGGAACAAAGGCACACCCTCAAAGCCTGTCTTCTCCCAACATAAACCCATTCACCTAAAATAGGCCAGGAACATGTGAGGATACCCCTTAGGGCACTTTGCAAAAAATTTCGAGTTGGGATTTACCACTTTAAGAAAAGGCAGCTAAGCCACCACATACAGAGCAAATCTTTCCTTCCTCAAAACATAAAGATAATAATGTGTTTATATTCTGAGAGGTGTGGACTCTAACCAGGACTCTTCCTGTTGCACACTAACTTAAATTTCACTTACCCCAACAACCTTCACTACTTTCACAACTGAAGTCCATCTTACAATGGCTAAACTACTCTCATTCCTACAGAACAATGATCACTTTCATGCTACTGTCATTTTAAGGATAGAAAGTTCCTACACCTCTAGTTTACAAATACTTTAACCAATCTATGCATCTGGATAAGTACCCCGCCATTTGGCTATTAGCCCATCAAAAGCTTGAGCTTATAAACACAAAACTGAAGTAAAGAGCACACAGCTAAAAAGCACATGATGGGAGACACAATACAAAGAAATGAAGACTCAGGTTTTGATTCCATGGGTGTCTTGGAAAAGCGGCTACAGCCAAATACAAATAAAACCTACCTAGCTAGCCTTCATCAAACGTCCATTGTATAAATGCCTAGACAGACATACATCATTCACCATAATTCCTTCCTGTATAGCTCAGAGTCAAGAAGCAACTAGAAAAATACTGCATTTCTCAGTTTATATTATTTGTGTATATGTTCAGTCATACACACATTACCCCCAGATTATGTCCAACTGAAACAAAGAAATCTCTAAAAGTTCTGTTTGTCCTCAACTTACAGCTTGTCCATTGGCTTCATAAAGTGGGCACTTTTGCTTGATCTTGGCCAGTTCCATATTTACTTGTTTGCTGACCACAGCCATGGGATTCCCTCCTAGAAAAAACTCAAAACAATTAAATTCAGCATAGCTATGACAAGAAAAGCTTTAAAGTAAAAATAATTTTACTCTAAAATTTAAAAAGCTCAAAATTTAACAGTATGTAAATTATATCTTAAAAATGCTTAAAGTAAAAATATGTAAGATAACCATAAAGAAGAAAACAAAAAATAATTCTGTCAGTTAACATTTTATGATTTTTTTTTAGATTTTAGGTTCATTAAAATTACACACTGTACACAACAAAGAAGAACATGTGTTGTTTTATGATCTTTGTTCAACTTAGCAACATACTGTAGGACATTTAGATGAAACTGGGTGTGTTCAGGGTGGTATGGTCATTGACTACTGTGGACATTTAAAAGTTACTAGGAGCTATATAATTTTTAGTGGCTATATAGTTCTTACTGTGAAACAATTTAATCTTCTAATTTGTGGTTCTGAATATTTGGCCATTATCAATAATGCCCATAAAAAATGCTCCCAACACAACAAGGTCCACTTGCCTGTTTATCTAGAATGATTTCTTAGAACTGGAAAAAGACAATTCCAACTCATACAATTTGTTCAATATCTACCTTGCATATACTAATGTACCCCTTTAGGAAGACTACTTGGCAATTCCTTCTCACTAACAGAAAGAAAAGTACTTGCCATGGTTTGAATATGGTTTTTCTTCTTAAAACTCATGCTGGAGTTTAATCTCCACTATGTGACATGAAGGAAGCAGAAACAATCCCATCATGATGTATAGAGGTGGAGCTTTTTGGAAGTTATTAGATGAGGTCATTACAGTGGAGTCTCAAGATTTCATCTGGATAGCTTTGTAAGAGGGAGAAGGACCAGAATACAGACACACATGCGTACTCCCGGTCTCCTGCCATGTGATGATGTGTGCCACCCCAGGACTTAATCAGCAAGATTCCCTTGATCTTAGACTACAACTATGAGCTAAAATAAACTTTTCTTTACAGCTTAACATTCTGTGGTATTGTGTTAATGGGAAAAACAAAAACCAAACAAACAGCAGTCCCAAAACTATAGTACATGAAACCAATACATTTTAAAATTGCACCTATCTCTTGAAATGTAAGCTTAAACAATTTTGTGAGTTCCAGACTATGTACGGTAAAATTAAGAATTACTTACCAAGACCTGTCACTACCATGGCTCCAAGATCTGCTACATAGTTTCCTTTGCGAAATGTAGCAACTCGTCCACCCACCCGATCCTATTAGAAATTAAATGGCCAAAATCATCAATTCTGCTTTAACCACAATAACTCTACATACCGGCATTTAGTCTTTCATGATTTAAAAAGTTTTGGTTTATAGTTTGTAAGGAGTGCACGCAACTGTACTGTGTGGCCCAGCACTGTAGTATATGCTACTCACAAGGCTGAAATAGGAGAATCACACATTCCAGGCCAGCCTTAGGGAAACAAAGCTAGCCAGACCCTGCTAAAAAATAAAGAATAAAAAATAAAAAGGGCGAGGCATGTAGCTGTGTGGCAAGAATACTTGTTTAGCATGCATAGAGGCCTGGGTGTATGTAGACATGCATACCACAGTGCTGTGGGCACAAAGAACAAATGAAGTTGAACTGGAAGTTGAGGGCAAGGTAGGTAATGAGTAACACATAAGAGGTATAGAATTAAATGATGTGATGTGAAACAGTTCCAACAGCAAAAAGCCACTGTAGTAAAAAGTACTACTATCTTTCTATCCAGTTTTCTATAATACCTCTTCAAGTACAGGATGCACAAGGACCACCCATATAGAAAACAAACGTTCACAAATTCCAACACCAAACACTAATTCTAATTTTCTATCACCATTGACATGACTCTTACCCTCAATGCCTGTAGCCGGCTGTGGGTTTTTTTCCCTGAGCTAGGTCTCACTATATTGTCAAGGCTGATCTTGAACTTCTGGGCTCAACTGATTTTCCAGTGTGTACCACTGTACATGGCACGGTTGTTAATAATCTGATAGATGATTTCTCTGACAAATGGTTCTCCAGTGTAGCCCTATGCCTGGGGCACAGTCCACTGAACATCTAACACTAAAAACACAATTTTGTTCCTAAACAGACCCTTAGAAACTTTCAAGTATGGAAAAATCTTACTGAGTTGTAGCTGTAATAATTATGTATCCTTAGCATGCAGTTTGCAGAGGACACACAAATATTTTCGAATTAACAAAACATTATTTTTAGTAATAGGTTATATTAGGAAAATATTTAATTTGCTCACACACTATTTTAAAAGAATACTTTAAAAATTAATTTATAGAAAGGGACTTTGATTGTACTGTATATAGTATTTTCAAAACTTGTAAAATTTTAGATTCTTTCTGATAGTTGGTGTGGTGTGATGTGGTTTGAATAGTAGGAGATCAGGAAGACTAAACCACTGAAGGATAATTAAATTCCAAAAGTTGTTCATCAAAATAGTTTTCCTAGTAACACCCTAGTATGTTGCTCACTGACCAACAGGATGGTGAGTTCATCTTGGTCTGTCCACCCCTTTCTCTTTTAGTTTTCATTTTTCTCTCTAGGACTAACAAGGAAACCAGTATCTTGGCTTTAATCGAGCCTAAAGATGGTTCCTGTCTGGTGAGAAATTCTTTAACTGTCAAACAGGGAACACATTTCAACTCTTCTGACAAAGAGTAGGTAAACCCATGAGGGTCTCAAACTTGAGAACTGGTAATATCCTGGAAATAATTAAAATGTTCAGATTCCTTACAAACTCCAAATACTCAATCAGCACTTTTCAAAGCATCACTGTTAAAAATGCTTTATCCAGGGGTTGGGGTTGTAGTTCAGTGGTAGAGCACTCAGCAGCATGTAAGGCTCTAGGTTTGATCCCTAGCACCACAAAAACAGCAAAAAATACTTCATTACATATAAATTAACAATATCAAAAATACTGTGAGAAATATACAAATCAGTTTGGCTAAGTTCATCTAGTACAATTCCATAATCTATAATAGGTAATTTCTTTTACCATATTTCCATTGTTCAGGGTGGGTAATAAACCCAAAATTACATTCTTACCCTGGCTTCCAGAAGTGTGACATCCATTCCAAAACTTTGTAGTTGTCGGGCTGCTGCCAAGCCTGAGACTCCAGAGCCTATAATAATTACTTTTCCTGTTTTTTTAGCTAAAAGCAAAAAAATGAACAAAATTCAGAATATTTTGTTAGAATTTATATGTAGATTTTCTTCCCCTATAAAAAAATCTCTGGGTTCTTAACATATGATGCCTTCAAAAGTTAAAAATTCAGTTATTTTCAAAATATGGAAACAACCTGAAAAGTCATTTAAAAATCTCTGAAACAGAGTTTAATGCCAAGTTGAACATCTACTTTTATAAAATTTTTTATGGTATTGGGCCTGGAACCCAGGGCTACACATATGTAGGCAAGTAAACTATTACTGAGCTACACTCTCAATTTTTTAAACATATTTACAAATCAAGTTCTTTTCCTTGAAATTTACTTTATTTTCAACCATGTTTCACTGCATGAGATCCTTTGTATGTCATGAATGATTTGTTTCTTTAAACAAGAACTACACAAGAACATATTCTGGGTATAAGATATTTCCTTTAAGATGCACTTCTCTGTAGTCTTAAATTAGTATTCCTCTTCTGAAGAATTATTAAGGCATTAAAAATAAATGTAGTAATTCTCAAAATATCCCTGACTCCTTATTCCCTGGCAGACATTACCCAAACATTATGAAAGGGGCAAATTGGGCTGGGGATTTAGCTCAGTGGCATAAGTGCTTGCCTGGCAAGCGCAAGGTCACAAGTTCAATACCCCGTACCAAAAAAGAAAAAAAAAAAAAAAAAAAAAGAAAGAAAGAAAGGGGCAAATAGTACTTAAAAAAGAAAAAAAAAAAATCAATGAGAGTAAAACCTTCAACTTTCTACTGGCATAACTGCCTATTTTTATTGATGTTTTTATTTTTGCTACTCAGAATCAAACTCCGGACCTTGCCTTTGCCAGGTAGCTGCTATGACAAGGAGTTATATCCCCAGCCCTAATGATGTTTTCAAACTCTAATTTTCTAAAACTTAGAAATCTCATCTTTTTCTGAGTGTTTATCAAAGTAAAAACTAAGGAAAAAGTGTATTTATTTAAAGATTTTATTTTGAATTTAACTTACAGGGTAAATGAGAATATTCTGACTAAATAAATTTATGAGTCAAAATAAAATGCTAACAATATCATGGATATAAAACATAGTCCCGGAGTCATAACCTACAATTATTGAATTAGTTGGTCAGGTAGGTCCTTACTTGGTAAGGGTTTTATCCTCTTATAGATGCCGAAGTTGATAAGACCATGACGTTCTAAGTAACTGTGGACTCGATGGACGAGCACAGTGTCACCTATAAAGTAAACAAATTTAAAAAGCTTAAACAGGTAATTTTTATTTCTTCATCATAATGTCATTCAATATAACTTCCTATAAGCTTCAGGTCATAGGTTTCCATTAGAAAAGTGATTCCTGTTAGTCTGAGGTAGTCCAAAACATGTATCACATTTGAAAATTTTAAGAAAGGCATTCAAGTAGAAATGATATGGTGGACAAACTTTATAGCTATAATGCTCATTCACATTGGTCAAAACTTTGTAAGACTTTATTGGTAGCTAAGTAGGAAATAAAGCCAGATAGCTACCTAATCAAGTGCTAAAGTAAAACACAGATCAAAGCTGAACACCAAATCTAGGAAAATTATTTGGAAATCTCTTGAACTCAACTGTCAGTACAATTTAAAAACCAGAAAATAAAAACATAGAAAATAGGCGCTGCACAGGGCAAAATTATATGTACACAACAAATGAAAAAGTTAATTAAAATCATGAGCTTCTTAGAAAAAATTACCAATTTTTGCAATCTGGTCCAAAATTAGTCCTATCAAGCAGACTACTTACTGTTATAAGGCGCTTCTAACTGTTGGAGAGTAGCCTCAAATGTCAGCTGAATCTTTGGATTATCCAACCACAACTGTAACTATATTTAAATAACATAAATCGTATTACAAACAAATAGACATACCATTTAACCATCTGTAAAAATCATCTTTTCAATGTTAAGACTTCAAATACAAGTTTTACTCAGTGAGGGTTACATTCCTGACAAAGAAACTGATGAAACACAAAACTGTACCAGGTGAGTGAAGAAGCTAGAGATATTTAGCCCCAAAAGGAAAAATACCTAGTAATATGTCAAGATCATATAGTTACATGACTGAGTTACATAGCTCCAGAGATAATAAAGTCCATACAGCCTAACGATCAATTAGATATGGAGAGGTCAGACACAAAGGCATCAAGGGTAACTTCTCACTTTTTTGCTTGCACAACTGAATGAGTCAGTGTGCCATCACTGAATGAGGTCACTGCAAGAAGAAATGAGATAACAAGTCTACCACTAAGGCAACTAAAAGGAGATGTTAAGTAGGCAACTTAGAAAAGGTAATGCTGGAGTCATTTGCTCGTGAGTGGTAACTAAGACCAAATGTGCACAAGAGAGCTCCCTCAGTTCACATAATGGCCAATTGTTAAGGATACACATATATGGCAATTAAAGAAGAGAACAAGGGAATGGTATGTTCAAGAAAGGAGCAATCAAAACTCAGTGTGGTGCTGCATACTTGTAATCCTGACACTCTGGAAAGCTGAGACAGGAGGATTCAAAGTTTGAGCCCAGGTTGGGTAACTTAAGTGATTTAGCAAAACTCTGCCTCAAAATAAAGAGAAAAAAGTTGCTTGGGATATATCTCAGTGCAAAGACCAGGGGCCCAACTAACAAAATAAATGCAGTCAATTATTTAAAAAACTACCAAAAAAGCAGCGAGATGAGAAATCAAAAATACTATGGCATGGCCCTGAAGCAAGGTCAGCAGATCGCTATAGCTGCTAGTTTCAAACAGGAGCCTAAAGAGAATTCTTTCTGTGGTCCATTGGCCATTTCAGAACTTTGGAAATGGAATGGTCAATTCATCAGAAAGAAATAACAGGTGAGTGTGGCAGACTTTTGGAGGCCTGCAGGAGAGAGACCCTGGCATCTCGGGACCTGCACCATGTAGTTGACTCAGGGTGCTGGGAGAACAAGGAGCTCCTCCCCTCTCTGGGGGACGGCTGTGAGTGTGGCAGACTTTCGGCAGCCTGGCGCATCGGGACTTGCACCATGTGGGCTGAGAATCAAACATCTCATGTCATCCTGTCCTCCATCCCGTGTACCCCCCCCCTAGCAAGTAGGAGCCAGTGAACTACACATCTTGTGAAAAGATTGGCTATGTTATTTAGTATGAGCTCCCCATATGCAAAGATATGGACAACCATTTGGAAGAGAACAAGAAACAATATGACAGATAGTAAAGATCTCTGGTTGTCTAGCTTTGAAATTTATGCTTTCTTATGTCCCATTCTGCTGTTTTGTTGTGTTTAATTTTACCCTTTTAAAATAAAATTCAAAAAAAATACTATGGCATGGCCAATGTATTTTAATAGGAAGTCTTTTTAAAGTAACTACACATACTCCTGTTTTACACACAGACACATATCTGAACAACTACCATATTTAATTCTTACCTAAAAAGTAATTAAATAAAAATTAATGAAGACTGTGGCATTGACAAGGTTTCAACAAAGGAGTTAATTTGTTTACATATTACTAAACCCAAGTTACAAAGGGATATGATCAGATCAATATGTACATTCCATTTCTCTGAGGCTACTGTCAAGGGAAAAAGAATTCCTCACATTCAGTGTGATTAAAAAACATGATGAATGTTTAAATTTTTAAACATTTATTGCAGTAAAAGAAATATGGTCCGATCTAAATCCTAAAGACGCTTTCCCCTCCCACTTCAAACGTACTTATCCCATCATTTTTCTGAGTGTTGTCTTTCATGAGTGTCATGACGAAGTGTGATAAAAAATACAGAATGCTGCTGCCGATTACCAGCCAACAGAGAGGCAGGCTTATAGAAACAATACAGTGTCTCCTCATCCAGCTTATTCATTAGATTTGGTACCATGCAACTTCTGGCTCTTTTCCAGAGTCAAAATAACCATGAAAGACAAACCTTTTTTTTTTTTTTCTTTTTTGGTGCCAAGGATAGAACTCACGACCTCGCATTTGCCAAGCAGGCACTTATACCGCTGAGCTAAACCCTCGGCCCTGAGAAAAACATTTTTAATAACTCAGGACATCAAGGCAGCCACGACAGGCTAAAGGTGCTCATGAAAGAGGACTCTGGAACTGCTTCAGAAAGTGACAAGAATGATGGGATCTGTGTGTTTGAAGTGAGGGGACATGTTTGGAGGGTACTGATGGCAGTGTGTCTCACTGTAATAAATGTAAACATTCCCTGTATTATTTTACCACAGTGACCACAAGCACCTCATCCTCGCACCAATCTTCCTCCCTTCATTCTATAAACTAGTGCTCAGGTCACAGGTTTTCTAGTTCAGTAATTTTAATGCTATAGTTTTAAAACTGGGAGGCAAAATACATAGTTTTGTAGGATTAGAGCAGGCCGGCCTGAACTACATAGTGCGACTCTGACTAAAAAAAAAAAAAAAGATTAGAGAACAGATACAATTCTTGTGAGAGAGTTCTATTCTGATTCATAGCCAGAGACCACAAATGTAAACGGAGCCAACCCTTCCCCAAATCTTGACTTTTGGTCAAAGGAAATGAATCAGACAAAATAGAAATCAACATACATCTACGTCTAGAATTCAAATACAAAGAGAAAACTCCCTTTAGATAAAAGAAAAAAACTTCACAATTTTGTCTAAAAAATCTACTTAGATGAAAAGTGGATATACTATACCAATACATAGTCAATTGCAGTAATCTAAGAAACAGAAAAACAATGAGATGATGTTGGCCTATTATAGCAGTACAAATTATTGTTTGATTAGCAAAATCAGGAGGAGCACCATGACACAAGTGTTGATTGATTCAATCTTTCTGGGAGGCAACCTGGCAATAGGTATCAAAACTTAAAAAGTATTCATATCCTTTGACAAGGTAGTTTCCTCTCTAGATCTTCATCATAAGTAGTAGCAACACTACTACTTACAGTAAAGTAAAAAACTGTACAAGATTGTTAGAGCTTTATTATAATAAGGCAAAAACAGGAATTTAAATGTCTGGCAGTTAAATTATGACCCTACTGTCAGACAAAGTACTGTGCAGACATTTAATTAGGCAGCCAAGGAGAAAGTTGAACTAGGTGAGACAAACAGGGTAAGGCTTTTTCTAATCCTTGGGGAAAAAAGACAGGTCACTGCTTTAAAAAAAATTGGGGGGGGGGCTGGATTGGGGAAACAGCACTTGCCTAGCATGTACAAGGTCCTGGGTTCAAGCCCCAGCACCATAAAAAGTAAAACTAAAAGAATTTTCAAGTCTCCAGTTCTTTTATTAGTGTTTTGCAATTTTCAGCGAACATAGCCTATGCATGTTTTAAAATAAAAGATTCTTAATGGGCATTTATAAGATTACAAATGAAAAGGATCCCAAAGATACATCCAAATAGGATCTCAATTTGTAAAAACAAAGAATTCATATATAGTTCATACAAGTACCCAAAGAAAACAATGGCTCTGGAATACAATATTATAGAACACTTGAAAATTCCTTCTTATTCTTTTCCATTTTCTCTATAAAAGTCATATGTGTTTTCCATAATGCAGGTGAAAATGGCCAACAGACACTTACTGTGCGGTTTCTGATGAACAGAAAAACCTTCTGGGTCTGCTGAGGCCCGCTGATGATGTCTGGGAAACAAGCTGCTTCCTGAGAGGTCATCCGGTCGTGAGGAAGTCTGCTCTGGAAAGCTGCACCCTCCACGCCTAGCAAAGAAAGCAAAGCATTGGTAGGAAAAGTGCAAGTGAATGTAAAATTAGGAATAATAAAGTCTCAAAACTTTTTTTGCTTTAAGAACTCTGTAAAGCTCTGCCTGGTTCACAGACTCATCTCACTTCCAATGTAAAAAAATAAAACAGAACAAACTACAAAGCAAAACCCTGTCTCAAAAAACAAAAAATTTAAAGTTTATTAATACATGAAATAATATACTTTTTAAGGCCTAAGAAGGCATTTATATTTTCTTCATCTGTAAAGTGACTTTATATTTGATGGTCTAATTAAATTTAACATCATTCATAGCATACCATTTTTTTTTCTCTCTGAGACAGGGTCTTGTGTAGTTTAGGCTAGCCTTAAACTCACCATGTAACCCAGGCGAACCTCAAACTTGTGGCAATCTTCCTTGCTCAGCCTCCAGAGTGCAGGGATTACATTGTGTGCCACCATACCCAGCATCACAGCATACAACAAATTGTTAAAGTAAACTAGATTAGTCAGGCATGGTGGTACGTGCCTGTAATAATCCCAGCTATTGGGAGGTTAAATTAGGAGGATACAAATCCCAGCCCCGCCTGAGCAATTTTTTTTTCTGAGAAAGGGTCTCAGAACGTATGTAGCTCAGACTGGCTTCAAATTCACAATGCTCAACCTTCTGAATGATGGGATTAAGACATGCACCTCTACACCCGGCTGCAGTTTGAGCAATTTAGTGACTTGCTAAGATCCTGTCTTAAAATACACAATTAAAAGGGCTAGGAATGTAGCTCAATGCACAGGTCTTGGGTTCACCCCCTCACCCCCCAAAAAGTAAACCAGATTGAAGAGAAGTATACTAATGTACATTAGAGTGGGAAAGCAACACATTAGGGAGCAGAAAATGCAGTCACATGCCCTCTTTCAGGGTTACAGCACAGAACAAAAAGACAGCTCTAAAAGCTGAATAATCAACAGTAGAAAATATGTATCTTGTCAGTAGCAGCATCTTCTACTTCTCAGTATTCAATGCTAGCAAGCAGTGAGGGAAATTAAGCAGACTACAACAGTAAGTCAGAAGAATGTAAGAAACTTACTTTTTCCGGTAGAAACCTTAGAAATGCTTGACCACAGATATGTTACTAATACACTATATCTATTCAGTGTACAACAAGGAAAGTGTTATTCTGAAATTCATTTTTTGAGACATTTTGAGTGTCTTGCTATGTAGTTCTGGACAGCCTTAATTCATGATTCTCCTGCTTCAGTCTCCTGAGTGTTGAGATTAAAGGAATATACCACCATATTCAACTCTGAAAGCTTTTTAAATTGGTTACTAAATATTTTTAGTTGATAAGGACATCTTTATAGGTTAAGAGATACATTTGCATATTTTGTTCTCATATTTCTAAGATCATCTTATAAAGAAAGATATACTTTACTGCAGAGTATGAAGACACAGGGGTGAACTGTAGCTCAATGGTAGAGCACATGTTTATAGCCTGTTCAGGACTCTGGATTCAATCCCCAGCATCTATTCCCCACCCAAAATCAAATTTAAATAGTTTCAAAACTCAGTATTACTGAAGAAAATATATGTTAAGCAACAAAATGGGTACAAGATGTTCACATTTAATCATTGTAAAGCACATAAAATAAGTTGAAAGGACTAACAATGGAAGTAAAGTTAACAAAAAGGTATTAGTAAGATTAGGAAAATAGACAAGGCAGGTAAAGATTTAGCTTAGAAAACTGTAGCTAAGCTACTGAGGAATCTGTTTTCAAAAGATATTCAAACAGCAAACACTACCTAGAAAACAATAATGGTTAACAAGAGGCCAGGCAAAAATGCCTAACACTAACATGGGCCACACATTAAGAAACAGTTCTTGGAAGGAGAAAAGGTTATGTATCCACGGTAGAAAATAAGGGCATAAGTACTATGTTTTGTACAACTAAACAAAATCAATTCTTACCTATAATTAATCCAAATAGTCTTTAGACTATCAGGAACAACAGAAAGTACTGTCAGCACAATTATTCTCAGGGGGAAAAAAAAAAATCAAAGAGAGCCATATTGTTACAGGTAAAGGGTGAAATCAAGGCAAGAAATGCCAACTACCAGAAATACAGGTTATTTTAGTAAATATAAAATTTTCTAAAAACAAGCAGCTTTGGTGTCCTCAGTAACCGATATCCAAATCAAAATAAAGGCCAGAAGTCAAGACCAAAATTATTTCCCATTATAAGGAACATTATTATCTACAGATTAATCCTAAGTACTTGAACCAAGTATCTCTAGGTTACTCCTTAGTATACTTCAATGTATACTACTAACATGAAAATCAATTATTTCTACTAAACTCCACTTCTCCCTGATAAAAAGTTTTCTTTCTTGACTATATTATTTTCTGCATGTTTAATAAGTGGTCACTGAACACCAATTCTACTCCAAAATATAATTTTTTAATGACTGCTGGAAAAATCATGTAAAAAAAAAAAAACTGCTGAGTTTCATATTATAGTTGGTTCCTCAGTACAACTTTTTTTTTTTTTACCAAAAATCACTCTAACATGGTTTTCTAATTTGGGGAATTTGGAGAATATGTAGCAAGAATGTTATTTATATGAATCCAGTGGCAATGTCAAAGTATTTTTCTAGATCAAACATCGAGAGCTAAAACAAAATACAATTAAGCTAGAAGTTGTGATACTAACATATACTTGGAATAATCTTTTTCATCTGCCACAATGCATCTTTAAAAACCAGTCATCCTTAAACACGAATATTAATTTTTTTAAATGAAAAAATAAATGGGCCCTAAAAACTATCAGTAATTATCTCCTTTTTTGTTTAGAGGTAAAGACCATTATTTTAAAGAATGAAGATTAT
This sequence comes from Dolichotis patagonum, assembly GCA_004027295.1. Classification (NCBI taxonomy): domain Eukaryota; kingdom Metazoa; phylum Chordata; class Mammalia; order Rodentia; family Caviidae; genus Dolichotis; species Dolichotis patagonum. Next base: position 76,467 of record PVJX010005064.1, read on the forward strand.
TTTCAAAATCCAGAGGAAAAGTCTAATCTTTTTCAAAGGAAAAAAATGCTAATTTAGAACCCAAACTATTCTGAAGATAAATCAAAATATATTTCTTATAGTGAAATAAGAGACCACTTTGAATAGCTTAACTCTTAAATATCTCTTTACAGAAAAGAACCTCTTACTATATATTTGACTTTAATAGTATCCTTATTTTTTAGAAGTACCAATAGTATAGTATATGTAACTTACACTTGGCTCTGGGATATAATTTTGCACTTTTGTGTTTGGATGTGATTAACAGAAATCTACTATTCTGGAAATTCAAAATGTTCCAAAGATGCTAAAATTTTAAAAACCTTCAAGGCTGCCTACACATCAACTTTGCCTTCTGTTTAATCTGTCCCTGCTCATCACTTTATATGGGAAATTCCTGTACCATCTTTGAGAATGCAATCATACTAAAGCAGGCAGCCCTTTCTAAAAGTCTGACTGCTCACGCTTTTTTCTGAAAACATATTAAAAAGTAGGTAAAAAGATTTTTTTGAGACAAGGTCTCACTGTACAGTTCAGGCTGGTTTTAATTACTTCGTAGCTCAGGGTGGATATCAGTTAAACTCACAGTGATTCTCCTGCCTCAGCCTCCTGAGCGCTGGGATTATAGGCATACGCCACCATGCCTGGCCAAAAGTAGGTAAATACTTATTAAGATCTTTAGGAATAGTCAACTAGTGGCCCTGAAGCAAGGCCAGCAGATTGGTGTAGCTGCTGGTTTCAAACAGGAGCCTAAAGAGAATCCTTTCTGTGGCCTGTTGGCCATTTCAGAACTTTGAAAATGGAATGGTCAATTCATCAGAAAGAAGTAGCAGGTGAGTATGGTGGACTTTGGGGGGCCTGCAGGGGAGAGACCCTGGCGCCTCAGGACCTGCACCATGCGGTTGACTTGGGGTGCCAGGAGAACAAGGAGCTCCTTCCCTCTCTGGGGGGCGGCTGTGAGTGTGGCAGACTTTCCATGGCCTGAAGGAGAGATCCTGGTGCCTCAGGACCTGCACCCTGCTGTTGACTCAGGGTGCCGGGAGAACAAGGAACTCCTCCCCTCTCTGGGGGGCTACTGTGATCCTGCCAGCATGTGGGCTGAGAATCAGACATCTCATGTCGTCCTGTCCCCTGTCCCGTGTCCCTCCTCTCCCTCTCCCCTGCTTAGCAAGTGGGAGCCAGTGAACTATACATCTTGTGAAAAGATTGGCTATGTTATTTAGTATGAGCTCCCCATATGCAAAGATAAGGACAACCATTTGGAAGAAAACAAGAAACAATATGACAGATAGTAAAGATCTCTGGTTGTCTAGCTTTGAAATTTATGCTTTATGTCCCGTTCTGTTCTGTTTTGTTGTGTTTAATTTTACTCCCTTTTAAAATAAAAAAAAAGAAAGAAAGAAAGAAAAGGAATAGTCAACTAGCGAGGGAGAAAAGGGGAGTTGGAAGCAGGTAAGATTATAGGCCCACTATTCCATGATATAACCATTTTCCTGAGTTTAGTAACACACAGGCAACAGACAGACACACAGAGATACACACATTCCAGTCAAATCAAAGGCCTCCATGAGAGTTACTTGCCTTTAATTTAATAAAGTAAGAACCAGATGTTTTTATTTTTTTGGTACCGGGGATCAAACTCATGACCTCACGCTTGCCAGGCAGGCACTGTGCTGCTGAGCTATATCCCTGGTCCCAAGAACTAGATTTCTTTAAAAACAACAACAACAACAACAACAACAACAACAGCAATAACTAGATTTTTAGCTGAATAGCGAAAATAGAAGCCTAAGGAATCTACATTTAAAAAGACATTAACAGGGCCAGGGATTTAGCTCAGTGGCTTAAGCGCCTGCCTGGCAAGCGCAAGCAAGGTCATGAGTTCAATCCCCAGTGCCAAAAAAAAAAAAAGACATTAATACACTGTATCAAGTCCTGTAATAGTTTAAAAATGAAGAATTGAAAAAGGAGAGAGAAAAAAGCAAAGGGAGAATCATATGATTTCTTACACTTTAGATTTTTGCAATTTAGGGTGAATGCCTATTGTAAACAATTCTAGCAGTGTGGGGAATCAAGTATGTACTAAGAAGCAAGCTCTCTGAATTCTTATTCCTTCTCTGTTAAGCGTTGTTTTATCACTAGTCAAGTCATAAAACCTTAGGTTTCAAGTCCTAATTCATCAAATAGGCAAACACTATCTGTCTGATGGCAGGATGCTAAAGATAACCTCAAGTTCCCTTCTAACTCTAGCATTCAGGATGTACATGTTAACTTCAAGTGGACTTTTAAGAAGTTCAGATAAGATCTCAGCTTCAAGATACCTATAAGAGTTTTCTGGTTTCAGTAAGAGAAGAATGTTGATCACCATAAACATATTTCTAACTTTGATTTTCCCAAAAATCCATGCTTCTGAGCATGACAAAGACCTAAAGAGGAAGTTTAAAGGGTTCATAACAGTCACCACTACTCCTGGAAACATTTAAAACTCACGTTCCATTAAAGGTAACTCAATAGAGCACCAGTTTTATACAGAAGTCCACTTTTGCCGGGGATTTAGTTCAGCAGCATAAGCGCCTGCCTGCCAATCGCGAGGTTGTGCGTTCGATCTCCATTACAAAAAAAAAAGTCCACTTTAACTTTTGGCAATATACCACATTGTTTACACAAGCAAAAGAGCAAATACCATCATAAAAACAAAACAAAAACCAACGGGAAAATTCAATTGAGATAAGCCTCTACAAGGCTATCTCTGACCCATAAAAGTTCCACAGAAGATTCACTTGGACATAATTTAATGAAAGCATTCTTGAAGGTTTATTTACTATGGACAACAGGCTCCAAAGGAGAATTTTAACTTCCCCAGGATAAGCTTATACTGAACCTCTGGTTCTTGGGGACAGCATTTTAAAAGTCTAGTTCTAACATTTCAGATGCCCTCAACTACCACCTGCAGAATTAAAATGCAATTATCTCCTGATTCAAGAGAGTAAAACACAAACACTCCCAGGACCTACTATAAGCAAACTGTAGCGGACAGGCAACATTACAGGAAGTTTAGTTGAAAGGTGAGAGCTCCAACAATAAAGTAATACCCACTCCAGTTCTACCAAAATGCAGCTATAAACCAGCTTTGAGTGCTGGAACATACAAACTATTTTTCAAGAGGCAACAAATTAAATCCAGATATGTTACTTTGGATTCCTGGAATAAACTCTAATTTTTCCAGATGGTGCTTCCTATAAATTCTTTACTTTTTCCTACAAGTAAAAATCTACACTGTTTGATTTGCAAAGAAAAAAGCACTTTGAACCCTTTTTAAAAATAATTTTCATTTGACAAATTACTTAAATCACAGTATGATTTAACTATGTAACAGTAATTCAAAAAGTTTACTCAACATTACATAATAACCATATCTAAAAAGATGTCAGCTGCCTACATACTTTGTTTTACTAGTCCTAGAGTACCTCTCAATTCTTTTTTTCTTAATACAGTTTTAAGCCTGCAACTTCTGTGTATACTGCTGCATTTCTCTTTAAAGGTCACATGATTCTAAATTTTATACTGTGTTTGCTTTCACTGCAAAGGCTCCTGGGGGAAAAAGTGCCCGTCATTTCCTCAAAAACATGAAGAAGAGTGGAGGGCTGAGAACGGCCTGAGGACTTCAACAGGTTTTGCTTGCCCTTGCTCTGCTATGCTCTCTGCTCTAACACTACTCTGGCCTGTGGGTTACATTTCCCCTGCATTTCTGGCTAAAATGTGGGTACTACAGCCAAAAATCACTTCAAGCAAGCATCAATCCCTGACTTGGCGGCTCTTGCTACTAAGTGGCAAGCATCTAATGCCACCCTCACCTGATGCTTGGCCGTCTCCATACCCTCCAGAACTGTCGTCTTGAAGTCCTCCTGCTTGCCCTGTGGAAGGAAAGAGGAGAACTCAGGGACCTTACTCCATAAATTAAGATAATATCTGGACATAAAGGCCTAATAGTTGGCGACTCATAAATTCACCACCAACTAGTAAACCCATATTCAGAGTGCTCCTTTTTCTGGAATCAAGGCCCAGGGTATTACATCATAATCTTCCAAATTCTGGTTAGGAAATTTCAACTTATGGGCTCTAGGACCAGGAGTTTCAACAATTTAGCATCAACTCATTATTTACTGCTTTCGTTTTCTATCTAAAAATACAGATAAAGACAGTAAGTAAAACACTGACAATTCTAAGAAAAATCTCTCCCCTTCTCTTCAGAGTAGGGAATACAACTAAAAGATTCAGCTCCCTTTCGTTTATTAGACACAGTAGGTAATACTAGAGCTGAATAAGCCAGTGCTTCATCAGTAAATCTTCTGAACATACCCTTAACTCACCCTTAGTCAGGTACTAAGCATTGCATAGACACATTCTTGGGGCGGGGGGATGAAGGAAGGCAAGCAAGATCTTGGGGGAGCCTCTAACCCAAGCAACATAAGCCTTGCTAAAAAATCTTCCTTAATGTGTAGATTAATGTGTAGAAATAAGTTCAAGAAAAAAAGCTTCAAATTCAATCTGAAAAAATCTGTATTACCTTATAGTCTTCCAAAATCTATCATGAAGAGAGATGCTATGATCCTCTTAAACTTTTAGGCACCTTGTACACTACAGGAAAACTACAGTATGATCCTCAGAAGATATAAAATTCCACCTCCTCAGGGATCTAAACCTCAGCTAGCTTCTTAAAAAGCTTATTGTAAAATACACATCACAACTAGAAAACAGACTGATTATTTCACCATTTGTATTAGATGGGAGTTGTAAAGTCAAACTAACATAGTCCTCTTCCTATAAAAATAGTCCAAGATCTGAGACTTTAAATGACATCTTCATTCTTAAGTATATAAAGGTATTTATATATAAGAAATGATTTTTAATATGATAATGTGCTACTACAAGGCATGTATTCTTTCTTGAAGATAGAAGCTAATTTTAGTATTTCACATGCTTTTGTCTAAAGGTTTCTCTAGGTCCTAAAAGGTTATGGTCAGACAACATCAGTGATTTCTTTGTTGTTGTTTACAGTTCTCAAAATATATGCTCATTCCAGGAGCACACATAAAGTCCTCAGAAAATGGCAGTCATGAAGAACCAATCATTAAATCCAACCTGCAAACTTACGTTAAATGCAGGCCTTGCATTTTAAATTGTAAGTAAAGTTTAAGTCCAAAATATGAATTCATAGTAAGTTCTGGATTCAATCACACATACACAAAGGGAAAGAAGCTCAGAGCAAAAAAAACAGAATTAGAGAACAATATTTAAGCACTATAAATAACAATGTTTCTCTCGCTCAAAGGAGTTCTTTAACTCAGCAAAGATAAAAACAATCTTACATTATGAAAACATCTCCCCACTACTAAAAATATAAATAAAAACAAAGCATTTTCAAGCTAACCACTAAGTTTTAATTACTTTATCTATTTCTATCAGATGCCTTCTTTTCACACTACTGGTCATGTAATAAGGTAGTTTCTTTTAACCTGCAAGTAGCTCTTGACAAATTTTCTTTATAGTAAGTGCTTAACAGAGACAGATTTCTTATCTCCAACTTATGTGCTAACTTCCCATTCAGATTATGTCTTTAATTAGAACATATATAAAATGCCTAATACACCACCTGCTGCTCTGTACATCTTTCCATCTTAGGACTCTGCTTCTGACAGTGGCACAAAGACATGTGACACAGGCAAGTACAATTATTGTATCTCTCATAAATGTAAACTCAAAATTGAAAACACAAACGTATTCAAAAGCAGTATTTTAGTGTCATCTAAATTTTAGCAATACTGAATTCCTTTTGTTTTCATCTCAACCACCTCCCACACACATGCACGCATGCACGTGCACAAACACATACATACACACACATACAAAAATATCCTCCAGATTCAAGTATTAATACAGGTTATCTGTATCTATCTTCTCCAATTCTTTTTGGCTGATCTTACACAACCACATTTCACTTGTCCTCTAGATCTGATTACAAGTGTTTCCATTACACTCTCATCACTGGATGTTTCCTGATTCAAACACCCAAGAGACCATTCTTCGAACACCTTAAAAGATATCTACATTGACTTTCAAATACATTTATCTGCCAAACATGGAAGTGAGAATCGCCGGTTTGCTGTTACTGGGAACTTCTGTTCACAGTGACTAGTTTTTTGGAATAACATTCATACTTGATAACTTTGTGAACATTGAGAAACTTCGAAATCTCCTTGGAAGCAATGATTTTTAAAGAGAACATCAAGCATCAAAATGACAAAATTTACAAAATAAAATTGACTCCTAAGCCATTCAAAAGTTTGAATGATAAACTCATGATGGAACATTTCAAAGCATAAAACTATCTGAACATATAAATCACATAAATCTCTATATTAACAAATCATCTGAGTCTCTATTTAATAATCTTACAGCAAGCTGTGATGGTACATGCCTGTTATCCCAGCACTCAAGAGGCTAAGGCAGAAGGACTACTTCAAGTTTGAGGCCTGCATGAGCTATGAAGTGAGTTTCAAGGCCAGCCTGAAGTATAAAGTGAAAACCCACTTCAGAAGTGACCAAAAAATTAAATAAATAACTAATAAATCATCTCACTAATATAATGCTTACTGATTTCCTGTCTAAAAGCTCCCAAGTACCAATGCAAAAGCAGAACAGGTAGTTTGTTTTCAAAGAACTTTTAATCAATTTGGCAAAAGATGAAAATTATCCACAAAGAAACTTTTTTCTTTCTTCAAGGAAATAAAATACCAACAGACTATAGAATCAAGGAAACTTTTTGCACACGTCCACACATTTGGACAGACTGAGAGGCGGTGAAACCACCATGGTCCAGAACATTTGCAGAGACAAACAGAAAAGGACAGACACAGACACAGTATGTGAAGAGGACTGCAACTATGTCATGCAGGAGAGATGGTCTAGAAGAGGAGTTGGAGCACTTGCGGGGGGGTGTGGTGTGTGTCAAGCAGAGAGGGAAACTGGGCTTCCTTCATGCCTAACCCTGAACTTGATTTTAGTAGTAATGGGAGAAAACTGTGATCTTTGCAAGAAAGCATCAAAACAAGTGGTATTTTAAACTAATCTGACCACTTTGTACTAGACAGATTAGAGAGGTGACCTAGATAAAGAAATTCAATTGAAAGGCTACGGAAATAGTTTAGAAGTGAAGTGAAACCCACTTGGAATAAAGTGCATAAACAGATAAAGCACAGCAATTGGACAGGCTGTGCACAGGAAGACACATGACTTTTCAACAGACTTGGTTAAAGGGATGAATGACTCTTAAGAGGACTCGAGGTTTTAAACTCAGGAACATGGTACTATAATGAAAAAAAATTGGGAGATTTGGATATATTTGTAAAATTAAATGGAAATGTTCTAAAGATAGTTACAAAACTACTAAAACCTAGAAAAATAGTCTTAAAGAGACTATAAAATAGCATGGGTGTAATGAGAGGCTCAGTGAGTAAGGAAGTTGTAAATGCATGACTGATCTCATGAGCACAAGAAAAGTCTTACTTTCAAAAGGGAATTGATCAACAGAGACAAGTGATCCAAATAAAAGGGGAGAAAATCACATATAAAAATTGAGAAAGGCAAAGAATTATCAGTGATGATCACCACTCTGTGGTGCCTTTTTGCCCTCTCTGTAGTTGAAAGGTAGCTTTAAAAACATCACCTAAGTATCTCTGGGATACATTTATTTCCAGCTACTTTCTTTCTTTTTTTTTTTAAACCACAACACTTGAACAAATAATTAGAATAAGTGATCTGAACCAGCGACAAAAAATGCAAAATAAAACTAAGTTCATAAAGGCAGACTACAACCAGCCAGGAAGAAAAGCCACAGGGGTGTCTTTGAAGTAGTAGCCTATTAACACTGCCAACAATGGTGGGTACTACCCAATGAAATTATCCTCAATGAAATTCATGGATTTCAATTGAAACAACAACCCTAAAGTTACTCTATCATTTAAAATATTGAACAGATAGCATTTTTAAGGTCTGCTTGGATTAGGCACCTCTTGGAACTTCCACTGTACCACAGCAGAAGTAAGAAGCTTAATAGCAGGGATTCTCTCCAAAGAAAGTAAAAGCCATACAAGCTAAGGAGGAAGGCAAACCCTCTAGAAGTTAATAGAAAGAACTTATAGGGCCAGTGATTTAGCTCAGTGGTATAAGCACCTGCCTGGGCAGTGCAAGGTCATGAGTAAGAACTTATATTTTCATATGCTAATGACCCAGACATTCTACTGTAGGGGTTTTCCTGGTCCTTGTTTATTTTGCTTCTAAGTCTTCATAATTTACATTTCAAAATATTCTAAAGAAAGCCAATAGGGCCCAGGATTTAGCTCAGTGGCATAAGTGTCTGCCTGGCAAGCGTAAGGTGGTAAATTCAATCCCCGGTACCAAAAAAATGAAAGTCTATAAATTCAGATGCTATGCTACGTTGCCCAACTGCCAAGCTTTAGGTGCATCTGAATAGCTAATAACAAAGCTTACTTTTCTTGTTATTTACTTGTTTTTTAAAAGGACGATAATAGGGCTTGGGGATATAGCTCAGCGCCTGCCTGGCAAGCATGAGGTTGTAAGTTCAAAACAAAACAAAACAAAACAAAAACCATAATTTACTTTACTGTGGAGCTCCAATTAAAAGTACCATTGTCATGTTTCACACCTGGTAACAATGCGAAGGGTGAGTGCCACAATAGGAGAATCTTCTTTCCTGTTCTAAGTGACTTTTTTTTTGGAACTCTTGCTACTGACATCCACCCAAATATAACTAAAGGTTCCCTACTATCATAGACAGGTCTTAGGTCTGTATTACTAAAGGGAAGATATAACTTCCTAGGCAACAATCAACATGTTCTTCTGTCTTCAAATAAAATGCAAGAAATCCAAACAGCAACAGAAGTAAAACAAAACTCTCCAGAACAAAACAAAATCCCCACAAACCCTATCTTCAAATATTAAAAACCTCTGTGATTATCAAATACAGGAGACAACAACATTTTTTATCTCTCAACAGTTGGTAACATGGATTTCTATAACATTACTCTCTTAAGGAGAGGGAAGTCTTACATACAAAGAGCTACAGTTCTCATAATTTAACATGAAAGATTAAACACCAGATCTAATTCCAAAATCATTACATACACACAAAAAAACCCACGCATGCGCACTCATACATACACACCACCAAGTTGAAAGAATGATCTGTTTCATAAATAAACTACAAACAGTTTCCAGTTTCCAAAAGTTAACACAGTACTGTTTATACACAATCCATAAACCAATATGGTTTTACTGAATAAAACATTGATCTAGGGCCGGGGATTTAGCTCAGTGGCTTAAGCGTCTGCCTGGCAAGTGCAAGGTCATGAGTTCGATCCCCGGTTCCAAAAAAAAACAAAAAAAAACAAAAAAAAAACCATCGATCTCACCTATTACTATTTCCAGTAGTTTAAGTGTTTAATAAATACAAGATGTTTATATATAAAAGTGATTTCTTATTTTTTCACTTGATTCTTATACCAAGCCCCATTTGGGAAATCCACATAAGCAAATTATCTCATTCTTCAACAATATGGTCATACCAAATAATGATAACTGCAAAAAGAATTCAAAGATACTATAAAAATATAGCTCCTTGGCTAAACAAATTCCATAAAAAAAAGGAAAAATAATTGAAATTAAATCATTCCCTAAGAAAAGTAGCTCATTCTCTCAAAAACTAAACATCTGATTCAAACATCTGGTTCACACCAACCAAAAGCAGTAAAACCTTAAAAATCAATGACCTAAAATTGCTTCATGAAAGTCCAACTTAATTCCTCTGTTTAATGTAAAATTTCCATAATCCAACTTTGGACAGAAATAATGTTTAAAAACAACTCCTAAGAGAGCTACTCCACAATATGGTGAGTATCTTTAGTAACAATATACCCTACTCTTGAAAAAATGCTGAGAGTCGATGCTAGTAGTCTCACTATAACAAATGCTAAGTGAGGTGATTCATGTTAATTAGTTAAATTTAGTTAGTCTACAAAGAATATACACTTCAAAATAGATTGTACAAAATAAACTCATATAATTTTATGTCACTTTAAAAAATAAAAACACCTTCTGAGTTCTCTTTACTTTGTATATACTTCTATTATATTGCTTCATCACTGTAGCAAGTTACTAATATCTGTAACTCTAAATTGGCCTGAATTTTGCCAAAAGGACCTAGTCTTTGTCTTTGAACTTTTATAATCCAGCACTGTGCCTGCAACACAGTATCACAGTAATACAATTAATGTGTGCAGGATAAAGCAAATGAGGGACAATTAACCACATTGTGGTGAATTTTATTTTGTGAAGCGAATCTTTATTTTACTTCTTGAAATATTTCCCCTACAACTACCTATTCTTTACCCTTTCTGCCTCCAAATACCTTCTAGAATTTTTAAAGTGAAATGCAGCTAGCACTTCACAAAGTTTCCCCTTATATTACACAAACACATGCGCATTTTTTTTTTTTACCTCACGCTAAGCTAAAAATCATCTAAGGAGGGGACCATGTGTTGCTCAGTGTGTATTTGTGTATGCTAGTCCATTTAAAGTCTATCTCAAAATTCAATATAAGAATTTGGCTAAGTTGATCTAGCTTGTCATATTTTTTCTCAGTCCTCCAGTAAGTTACTTTGGAGCACAGTTCCAAATCACAACTGAAATGGTGCTATTCCCAAAACAAAACAAAAACAAAGGCAAAATTAATTTTATTTGTTTTCTGAATGTACACACCACTATTTCATATAACAAGAACTCAAATGATTTCAGTATTCATCTTACAGCAGCATGTATAAACGCCAAAATAGACAGCTCTTTCAGGAATGAATTCCCTAGCCACTTCCAATATATCTGTGAAAGAGTATGTCCAACTGGGCATGGGGATGCAACGGATTCCTATTATCTTCCCTATGGAGATAATACCAGAGTTAATTCTCATCAAATCTCAAAGTTACCCCCGCTCTGACTCCACTCATGGGACATGGAAGAGTCATCTGAGAAGTTACAGAATGATAAAAATGAAATTACTTAACTGAACCCCTACATTATGGACAGCTAAGTTAAGTAGAAATATTCTAGGCAGAAGGTTTTGGCCCTTGGAGTCAGTGCAGAAGTAAGAACACAGGTAGGTGGAGGCATACTGTTGAAGGCCATGCCTTAAGACAAAGATGGAATGACTATAACTACATACTTCCTTGAGGGATAAACAATAATGATCAATTTTCTAAACAGGCATCAGTCATGTTAGTGTGGTACCAAGACCTCCTTGTCCATCCATTCCAGGAAAGGTCCTCGTTCTTTCCATGTACACGTGCTGTGTGACTTGCTCTCTCACTGGATCAGTATTACCTAAGTGACTATTCTTATAATCTTATTGATTGCCCTACCTTATACCCCTTTATGACTTTGTACCCATCTTGTGATTCTGCTCTGTAAAACCTCCCCAGAGAAGTGGGCTTATGGGCAGCCCACTTCCCAGGTCCTCTCCTGTTCCTCTGAGGCAGAAGCTGTTTTTCCCTCAATAAAATTACCTACTTTTAACCTCTGGTGTTCCTTAGAATTCATTCTTTGATTTTGGGGAACAGGAATTCAGTGTATCCAGTCAAATCTTATTATACTAATTTACTTGTTTGCTGTCTGAAGATGGGTACAGCTATTCTGCTAATTAGCCATTTGCTATCTGTGTAACACATAACACTGCTCACGTACACAAAAGAAAGCACTGATCAATGAAATGGCCATTATACCAACTCTAAAGAATAATCCAAAAGATTCTGCCTTTTGGATTTTTACTCTAAGTAACTCACCAAATATTCAGTCCTCAATCTTTTGTCATATCAATATTTTCATTAGTATAATAGCATTTATGATCAAATCTTTATTATTTTTATCAATAATTTTTATATTTTCTGTTGTTAACTACATAGAATCTTTTGTCATATCAATCTCTCACAGTGTGAATTTTGTTAATTAGGAGCATCTTTTGGCTGGGGGTTTAGCTCAGTGACACAAGTGCCTGCCTGGCAAGCACAAGGTCATGAGTTTGATCCCCAGTACCAAAAAAAAAAAAA
>PVJX010005065.1:0-88437 GCA_004027295.1 Dolichotis patagonum
CATACAACTAAGTATTTTCTAAACGTTGTACATAAATATATGACTCAGATTAAAAAAGTGTGATTAGGTTAAATTTTTAAAAAGAGTGTATGGGAAGGGGAAGTATGTGGAAATAAAGGAAAACCAGACCTCTCTGTCTTATGTGAACTGTTTGGGTAGTTTCGCCTAGAACAAAAATGACGATTTGTATTCAGTTTGAATGTTATCTATCAAGTACCCAAATCATCTGAGCATGAAGTTCCTGGAGCTCAACATGTAAAATTAGATCTAAAATAATTTTTCACACTATGGTTTTGTTTTTTAAACATCAAAAAGACATTATGTTATACCCTTTCATACCCTTTCTTAGTACAGACAGGTACCAAGAACATTAGTTTGGTAGACTACATCATAAGGTTCACTGGCCTGTCTGTGATGGCTTCTAGCTGAGAAATGGTCAAGACACAGCCAGCCAATGGGAGACACCCTGTAGTAGTTAGTTTCCTTCCACACTTCTAACTTATTAAATGCACCAAGGTGACTTAAGCCATGTGATTTTTATCTTCGACTCCAAAGGGTCCTTTCTTGGGGCTTTCAGCACACAAATACAAGAAAGGGAAATTTGCCACAAGAACTTGTTTCGCAATTTAGTACAACTAAGAAGTTATAACTGATTCTGCATCAACACCCTAAAAATTAAAGACAGTCTTCAGTCTTGATGGTGTTTTGTTTAAGATCCTGAACCAACAAGCTCTTAGGTGAAATCATGAAACAAGACTGTCTTCTATTTGTTTACAAGTAATGTACGCACCTTTCCTTTTATCTGAGCACTCCTCACAAAGAACACCAACAGAATTGGGGTTTGTTCAGCAATTGCGCCACATCTCTAAAAATTAAATTATTCAGTAAGTAAAGGTTTTTGATAAACAAGCAGACCAAGGTGAATATTTTCAATTAAGAAAGTTCACAATAATACAGTAGTGTATCATTACCACCAGGAAAGCTGCCTAATAGTCGACCATGTTTTTTTAAGGCAAGGAAAAAAAAAAAGAAGAAAACAATACAAGCTATGCCACGCATTGGTGAATGCTGTCCTTGGCATTACAAGTGTAAAGTTTGTTTAAAAAGAAAAGGGAAAAATTAAACTAATGCTTCAACAATCACAGAACAAGGTTTAAGACTGCAAAGAAAGAGGAAAAAAAGAAACACTATTCCTCTCCAATTATACTGCCAAGCATTCACAAGTGAGCTAGGGATCATAAGGTTAATTATACATTTAATAAGGTGTCAGGGAGATAACTGCTCGTTTCTTTATAAAAATTAAAATGTACAAAGCAAGTTCTCTTAAAGTATAATTACCTACACTTATGCATACAAAAGGACTGATTTCAATCTCTCTATTTTATAAAAGGCTTTCATTGCAACAGACAGCCAGTGCTTGAGAAAGAGACAAAAGTTAAACTCAAAAAAAAAGTTTGTATGACAGACCAGATAAATCAAGTGTCTATCCGATCTTGGGTACTATAGTCAAATCAAATACGGCAAGACAATATTTTAGTTTACACTCATCACAGGTGTCATTCTCTTAAGTTTCTGAAAGCACACTGCTCTTTCAAAGCTCTAAAACACTGTCAATACTAAAACGAGGAGTATAAAAAGAACTTTTGGGGGCACACAGAACATTTACATTATAAACTGATGCTTTCAATATCTGTGAAGGAAGTGTTCTGTGCTAAAGCAAGAATAATCCTTTAATGTCTGACAAGCAGGTAAAGGATGAGTAAAGGGTTTATCATCTGGAACTTCACAGTTGACTGATGGGACATAAGCAAACAGACTGCTGCTGTGTCATTAACACTCAGCTGTCACCAGGAACTTTTGGGTTAGGCCACCAAGCCAGAGGCTGGCTATATCCTGGCCCAGCTACTATGTGCTCTCAAGATTATGGCTGAGAATAAGTTGCCAGGGGAAGTCAATGCCACTGTCTAGGAAAGCTGTCAGGGAGAATATGTCAAAGCTGAATAAATTGAATAAATACTGAATAAGCTGAATAAATACCCTTATGTGTATGATGAGATATTTATATGTTTATATCTTATACATACATGAGGATAAAACATGAGTCATATTAAGATAGAATTTTTAACACTAAAGACAAGACACAACAACAAGCTGTTCCTGAAATCCTTATTATAAACTGCCTTTTCCTTAAAAAAAGGGGGTGGGGTGGGGTGAGGGTTGGTAAATGAACTAAATCAAACAAGAAACTTCACAATTAACAGGAATTCCTCTATGTCCAGAAACAAAAGTAAAAGCCTCAGAACCAGTCCAATTTATACTTTTTTATACAACTGCTAACCCAGAAGAAACATTTCAGGCATCTTCTTTAAAAAATGGTTTGGATTCTACTGTCAGTCTAGATGGACTTTTAGAATCAAAATTCAAGCAAATGGGTTACAGTTTTACCTTCTCTATCTCCTGCTTAAGATATAGTGTAGCTGGTAGAAATGTAAGTGGATATAATACTAGTTACTATCAAAAACTGATCTCAGGCCTCAGTTTGACACAGGGACTCTACACAAACACAGCCGTTCGTGGGATCATGGTGCCTGCTTGACTGCCACCTGCTGGGAAGGGCTCCCCAGCGTGCCTGTTTGTGTACACTGCCAGCGGCAGCTCGATCACCTCCCATTCCGCCACGCTTGGTGCAGCTTTATGTTTCGCTCTGTTAAAATGGTGTAAATGTAGTTGTCTCCTTCCCTGAAGATTGCTTATTTAACTGAAAGCTCGGGCCACAGAGACCTGCTTTTGTCATTTAATGTGTCTGTGACACACAAGTGAATAGAAAGCAAAATCAACTCTTAATAAACCCTGAATAAGGCACTGAGAATGTCGAGTATTCAGTGAGAAGCTGTACTTGAAAAGCAAACACTTCCTACTTTTTATTTGTAAATTGTGTTGCCATAGTGATGCACACCATTTACAGCATTTGAGAAATTAACATAGCAAAATCAAAGGAACTGTTTGTTGTTTTGCATTGCCTACCTACATGGAAGCATCTGTTTTCAAATCATTTCAGCAAAATTCATCTTCCCCACTCTCGACCCCTTCTTAAATTGTAAAGGCATTTCTCATCCTATCTGGCATCTTTAAAACTGGCAAACTACAACCTGAAATCCAGTTCCTTGCCATGCAACCTTGATTCACACTGAATTCAAATGGCCTAGCAGTATTGCACCTTGTATTTGGAGTGGCACACTCAAGCATGTCTAACAATTTTTCAGCTGATTCTCACTAGTGACAAGTGCCACTGCGTTGAGTCCTTACCTGGAGAAGAGCTCTGGCATCATCCACTTTGCCTGAATTCACAAGCTGAAGGAAAAGATCAGTGACTGGTTTGTAAACTGCAAACTGATTGGCCAATCTCTCTGCCATGATGCTTACTGGAAAATGACAGGTAAGAAAAACCTTTTGTTAAAACAGTGGTATGATTTATCCAAAGAAATTTGGTCTAGTTTAACCAGAGAACAAATATAATTCTGTGCTATTTAAACAATCAACTTACATTTTTCGACTGCTGTTTCCATCTGCTCCTCCATTACTTTTCTAAATAAGTATGACAAGCCAAAGTACTGGGGTTCTATGGTTTTATTCTCTGAAGTAAGCATATTTTCAATGTTTTCGATGGCAGCATCTATGTTGTTGCTAAAAAGAAAGCAAAATAAATTATTTTTAAAATTTGTTTTTATATTAATATTGTAGCCAGTTTCAGTATAACAGCTTACTTTTTGATCCATTCATACACATTTTAGGAACAATAGGAATATACTTACAATTAATAGGACTAAGAAAACATGTAATTAAATCACATTCAAGTAGCAAAAGCAATCATTGAGCAGTTCATGCTATTGTAGTTGTTTATCTTACTTAATTGAAACAGCTGTTTATTTTAAAATACTGCTCTAGAGATTGAAGATCAAGTTATATATAAAAATTAATCAAGATAACTTTATCTTGAAATGTTTGATTTTGCAGCTCTGTGGAAGTGACATGATAATCTGTTTAAGTGCTGTAATTTTGGCGTTACAATCTACAATTGGTCTCTACTGTACAAAGCAAAGATAATATGTTACATCTGTTAAAGTTGGTCATATCTTTTTTTTTCTTTTTTTGGTACCGGGGATCGAACTCACGACCTTGCGCTTGCAAGGCAGGCACTTAAGCCACTGAGCTAAATCCCCGGCCCGAAGTTGGTCATATCTTTAGCTGGTGTATTTCCATTTCTTTCACCCACAGTCACATAAATTTCTTTCTGTAAGCTAGCATATATTTAGTAACTACATTAAAATTCTCAGAAATCAGTATCTTTATATATTGTATGGCTACTGAGCAAATCATGAAAAAGATTTCATGCAATTTTAGTTAAGGAAATTAAAAATTGGTATTTTATAGCTATGATACTCCAAGTTCAAATAATTGATTTTATGCTTAAATTAGTGTATGAAAATAAGAATTCTCTAATTAAAAATGAGTATCGATATACTTTTCTTATGGATTTTAATTCCCTATTAAACAGTAAATACAAACACGTTCTTCATGTCAGGTAAGAAATTTTTACAGTATATAGTTTTGCAAAATTCTTTCAGCTTTTACTGGAATGTCCTTGATTTTATAACTTAAAAGAATTCCATCTTCTTATTAAAAAGAAAGTCTGAAGTTCTATTTAAGGAAATAATTTTAAAGGGTAAAAACAAACAAAACTATAGGAACAAACAAAAAATCCTGCAAACACCAAACACAACTGTTAAGATTAACAATTTTCCTACCAAAGCATTATAAAAGTGTCCATTCCATGTTATTCCTATGATTCCTGAACTTGAGCAAAGTACTTTGCTAGGGAAATTAACAAGAACAGAAAAAAAAATCAAGTCCTATTTACTTATACAATGATAATTCCCAATAAGGTATCTAGGGATGGTGGTAAAGAAATCAAGCCTAAATATCTCTCCTTCTTATGGGTGTGTGTACTGAGAAGGTGGGTGGGTGAGGAGTATGGAAATGATTTTTACTGAGTGCTGGGAATGGAATCAAGGGGCCTTGTGCATACTACATACATGTTCTACATGCATGTTAGCTACATGCCTAACCCTAGAAATGCACAACCTTGACAAGTTTGCTGGGCCCTCTGTTTCACAATATGTTAGTAGAGTGTCACTCTCAAATACTGCTGACAAATGAAATCATTTTCACTTTTGTGAACAAGTTTTTTGAAAAAAGCTATGGCATGCATATATATATATGCACATATATATGTGTGTGTGTGTGTATATATACACACACGCACACACATATATAAGTATGTATACATGCACATATGGAAGAAAAGTTAGCAACTGTCAAGTTTTATGAATCTGATAAATGTTTATTCTAAGATTTAATTTAAATACAAAATAATATTCTTAGCATATTAATTATTTATAATAGGAAACAATCAGCACTAAAATCTCCTAAGTTGACATGGTTTCCAAAGGCATAAAAAAAGTTTTACAAGGTGGTATTTGACATAATGTTCACTCAAAAAAAACTTGACAATACTTACTTCTTTATTTGCGCCAAAGCAATGTTATTGATGAAAATCATATTTGAGAGCACAATCGAGTCACGTCCACGGACCATCCTTTGAATTTCTTCTATACTTTGTACATCACCTTTAGAGGCAAACGCTTGGGTAAGGCGGGTCACTGATAACCTAGAAGGAATCTGGTCCAGATCCAAAACTGTTTTTAGAGTTGCTAGAGCCTCTAAAATAGAAGAGCAAAGGGTACAGTTTTCCTTATTTAATTCATATTGACTTTAATGCATTTTGAAAAGCAGCTTTTAAATCTGAGCACCAACTGGTTATACACAAAAAGTTATAAATAATTTATTCCAGATTACAGAAAATATTAATACTTCATAAGAAGCTTTTAAAACAAAAGTATTTGATTATCTATGAAGTATTGGAGATCACAGAAACTTATATCATGAAGAAAACCTAAAGTGTGACTAAGTTCCATTCAGGTATAATATTTTTTCATGACTGATTTCAATGATGTTGATAGATTCGTAAGTATAAATAAGGAAGATTTTTAAAGATTAAAGTTTCCAAAAATATGTAACTTTTAGCTAGACTCATACCTTCTCAAATTTTATTGACTCAAAGATTACATGATTATTTAAAAACAAAAAACTTTTAATATCTCAAAACATTTTTTCTTCCCCAGGAAATATGGTCCAAATAGAATTTGCCATTTTGGAGTAGTCAAACTGGAAAATTCAATTTTCACATTGATGGATTTATTTTACATTAAAAGGCACACTGCAGCTATTTTCTTGTATAATGGTCTTTAAAGAAAATAAAGCTTACTCAATTCTTATGACTACAGTAAATGGTATTTTGCTTAATCACAATTGCAAGTACCTGATTATGAATAAATATGGAATACCCCTCTGATTTTTCGGGCTCATCTACAAAGACAGAATCCTTATGTTGAACAAGAGTAGCAGATCGGTGGGGGATGTAATAATATTTGGCATAACAAGCATAGCACTAGCTCCACCAAAGAAAACTTCAGAGCTTTATAGCAATTAGAGCAATATAACCTAGACAAAACTAAGACTCTCAAAACAGCTTTCTGAATAAGAACAGCTTATCTTTCATAGCAGAATGAGAAAGGGTAATAATTAAAGTCTCTAAAAACAATATAGTAAATAAAAGACATGATGAATTTAAATCTTTATTACTGAATAAACTATTACTCCAAATCTATAAATAATGCAAGCCAGCAATTCTCATTTAGGGTACATAGGTCACTTTAAAAAAGCATGTTCGATAAAATTTTATAAATACACATTCACAAATAGGAAATAAAAAGTTTTTATACTATTTTAAAAGTACGATCTACAAAAAATAAGCTTGGTAATATCTGGTTAACAAAGATAAAATATTTTCAGTATCTTAAGTACTAATGTTAGGGAAAATCTTTCCACCCATCAATGGATCAAAATATCAAAAATACAATGATGGTGACTGGAATTTATTGAGCATTTTATTGTATTTGTTGAGCATTTATTAAATACCAGACATAGTATATAATGAATCTACACTCAAAACCAACTTACTGAGGTAAGCACTGATTTTTACAGATGAGCAACTAGGGCATAGAGTTTACTATTTTCCTGAGGTCAAAGTCATACTGCTAGACACCAACCTCAGTCCAACTGTCCCAGAGGCTGCATCTATGAGATGAGAGTGGAGAGGCAAGCAGAATAGATCATTTCCGCTATCCAGAGGAAGCATGAGAACTTGTGACCTAAGTCATATTCTCACACAGAATCTGTCATCATAGCTAATGACCTTAAACACACACACACACACACACACACACACACACAGAGAGTTTTTTCTCACTATCACCCAATTTCAACATTTACTCAGTAAACTCACAGACAGAGATGCTAAAAATACTGCAAAGGTGCTTTGCGTGTATGTACCATTAATATTTCACAACAGCATGTTTATAAAAGCACAGTGAGATATATTTGATTTTACTGTTTTCTAACTGCCTTTGATGGGATTGATTAAAAGACACCTGAAAGACAGAAGGGCAGAAGAATGAAAGGCAATCATAAAGCTTAGGAACTTTCAACCCATGGAGCAAAATGTGGAAATGAGCACAGGACAACAGCACTCTCATTCTCACTGATGACTTTACTTCCAAGTGTGGTTCAGTCTATAGCAAGACTGGGTACCAGGGCTTGGGGTGGGAGGCCACAGAGGGAACGCTGTGCTCCCACTTCTGCTCTGAGACAACAATCCATTCAAGCTAAACGTGGAGAAAAGCAGATGAGAAACTACATTTGTGCACTTTCTTGTAGTTTTCATAGGGCACTGACATACAAGTAGAGGGTAGTAATCAAAATATAACACAGGTGAGATGAACCTCTGGAATTAAATTAAAAAGTACTTTGTTCTTTTTATCTATAGAAACATAAGCTATTTAGCACAATGAGCTTATTTATGAGTAGCAAGTTAAACTCTTCAGGGTCTTAAAATTATCACCTCTGCAAGAAAAATAAGCTTAACAAAGTCTTCTCTTCAGAAATGTAAGATTTTTATTAAAGTTTTAGTAACAAGCCCCACGCCATTCAATTTATGATTCAGGGTTGTCCAAAGAGACGTCTAGACGGACTGGCCTTGCTGAGGAACAACCAGGCGGAGACACGGCAGAGGGTGAAATCGGCACTTACGTGTTCAGTCCTAGTTAGTTACAGAGACAGCTAAGGACAAGCATGCCTAGGTATTACAAGCAACACCAAGGCTGCACAATTAGCACAATTTTCTCTCAGAGATGTGAAATTATTTTATAAACGTGCAAGCAAGGAAAAACATTACAGACTGGGAAGAAACTAAGTAACAGATTTAAGCATTAAAGAGCTTTTCCTCCAGCCATATACTAAATGGGTCCTGTTGTATTAGCAAAACTGTGGTATTAATCGTACTGGCTAAAATTCAAACATGAAAATGTGAAAAGCTTCTTACCTAAAGAGTCATTATTGTTCCCCTTGGGAACTTATTCACAAGCCCTCCAGATCCATCTCTACCCCACCAGGCAAACCGATGAACAGCCTTTGCCAAGCACCAAGCCTCAGCCCAACCCTCCCAAAGTCACCTCTGCATCATTCTGGCGTTACCCTCGTAGGCATTTAAAAACTCTAAACTGTATTTTACTGCTGTTGGTATTATGAACTATTAAAAAAGTATTAGATTAAGTTTTAAAAATCAATATTATAATCATTTGGTGCACAATCCCACATATTTAACACTCAATTTAACACATTTGCTATCTCACACACAACCAACACAATATGTGAGAAACAACTGCTGGGAATTGTTTCAGATGTTCCAAAGTATGTTAATTTCCAAAGCAAAATGACTTGTGCTGTGAATTTTAACGCACTTGAAAGCCTGTACTTTTTCTCCTCCTGGAACACAAATTTTGCATGTCTGAAGAGCTGTGATTCATCTTAAGAAAACCCATCTTGTGTTAAATGGAATGGAAACTGGACTAAGTGGTCAAATGACAAGTACATTCATATTCAAGCTGTATTATAAATGCATGTACAGTAATTTACGTCTCTCAGCTACCACAAAAGGCTCTTGATAAGCAGGTAATTTGCTAAATGGACTCCTTTATCCAAGTATTCGAAGGGCGTTACAAGAAAAATCTGCAGAGGCATTAATGTGACGTAAAGGTCAAGCATTGTGACATACCTTTCAAATAATCCCGCCTAACTTGCGCTATGATGAGGATGCTGTTGGCAGCATCGTTCAGTGTGAAGCCCTTGATGTGGGTCTCAGCGCTAAAAGAAGCAGACATTTAGAAAGGAATTACTGACATGCTTCTGATACGATAATAAATGGTTGAGCACCAAGGTGAAATTATAAAAACTACTGTTCGTATGTTAAAAATATTGCTGCAAAATATCGACCTGGAGACAGCTTTTGTGTTATCCTGTCAATGGTTATAGAAGGATAATTTTTTTTTGCATTCTGACAGATGACAAAGTTGGAAATGAGCAACAAAAGAAACAAAGTACAAGATTTTTTTTAAACAATCGGTTCAGATTCTTGAATGCTGACATATTAGATGACTAAAATAACTGCATGCCCTGCATTGTTCAGCTGTATCCTAACGGGATACTTTTTCCTCTTTTTTCTACGTTCACCATAATTATAAAATGTAAAACTATTCTTCCAGCAAAAAAAATGAGCATTTATTTTCAGCACTGTATATTTTAAATATAAACTAAAGCATATTACTAACCAACATCATGTCATTTTGTTGATTTTCAAATTTCTGTCATCTAGATACATATAGTTTTTAAAGTGTTTAAACATACTAGCAGAACTAAGACTATTACATTAAAATTTAAACTCTTCATGTAACAGTCTTATCCCATCTTTATATCTGAAATGAAACTCCTAATTTTTAAAAACTCAACAGTAAAAAACTGCTTTACTTTAACTAGAACCTACAGGATTAAAAACAAGCCCAAAACCTAACAGCCGGATATTATTTCTGTTTGCAAAACTCTTGTGATGAAATTTCAGCATCCTTAATGCACTGAGGGTTCATCTCCCGATTAGGAAATCTCCAAAGGTCAAAATGGGCAAAAGCAATAGCTGCCACTTGCCTTATCAAAGCTCAGGATGACCGCACTGCCAGCATGAGTCTACACAGTGAACAGATGTCAGGAAAGCAGGGTCACCGCCACATCACTCTCATCAATCCTAGGAAAATCCTCCAAAGTCACCACAACACACCCATCCTCTCAGTCACTTTCAGCCTCAAAGGTTCACCCTGAGTTCTCTGGATGCAGGATTTTCTTAGCCCGCTGACCAATCCTCTTAATCCTACCAAAGTACCCATGGCTCAGTTTGACTTTTTCCCTGTGTCCCATCTGTCAAAGGTTTTAAGTCAACAACTCACATGAGACTATACAGTGCATAAAATAAAGGATTTTCTTTCTTAAGCTGTAGCATGATTAAGTAAATTAGACATTATTAAAAGCACTTTTGATGTCAATATTACACAACATTTACTTAAAAATACTACCTAAAATTCTAAAACAACAGGGTAACAAAATTGAAAGTGTGACCTACAAATCTTTCAAAAACCCCTTTTATCAACAATCTCTTCCTATTTCAAGAAGCTACCTGTTCATTACAAATAAGAAAGCAGAGATAAATACCAGGCAGTAAAAACTCTCTAATCTTGTAAATGTAGAAACAGACCAATCAAAACACAATCCAAACTAGCAAGAAGAGAAATACTACCAAAAGTTACTGACAGACTTTTGCACTGGAATCATTTATATAATAAAAGAAATTATATATTCTTTATCTGAGCTGCCTACTAGGTTGGGTCACTAGGCACATATGGTTACTGTGACAGAGGAACAGAATAGTATAATCTAATTATATTTCGTTTTAAGTAATTTAAACAGTCACATATGGCTAGTGACTACTAGTTCAACAGTACACAATTCTAACGTTTTCTGAGGCCAGTCAAAAAGAAAAAAAAATTACAGGGTGTGGAAAGATTATTAATCTTTTAACTTATAATTAACTGCAAAAATTAATCTACCTTAACCAAAAGAGAGTACTACAGATGACATCAGACATTTCAGAGTAATGAATGGACTATAGATTGTGCTTATATAACAAGTGCATGGGATATGAGTCAGTGTTCATAACATATTACATTGGAAAACATTTCTAAATAGACTGAAATAGCAGCTGGCAGGGATAAGAGAAAGTGATAAACCACTCTCAAAAGATAAAGCAGGGCTAAGTATGATTCTCAACTATAGCTCAGTGGCACACCACCTGCCTGGCAAGCGCAAGGTCTCCAGTTCAATTCCCAGTGCCCTCTCCCAAAAAAGTTTACTTCTCAGAGATTTAAAATAATAATTCACTTTTCTTACTTCTCTTTAAGTAGTTGACCTTCCTTAAAGCAGTTCATTGTAAGTAAACTTCTATTTTAAAAAAGTAAAGATGAAAACTAAAGATGAAAGAAAGTTGGCTTCTAAAAATTTTCAAGGCAGCTGTTACTATTACTTTTGAGGTTTCATTATTTGTTTGGAAGGTTCAATGACCTTGTCAGTAAAACTGAAGAAATCTCATTAGAAGTTTAAGTGCATCTGTAACACATTATAGAGAGCCAAAACTGAAGATGGCATTTTAAAAATTTATAGGAAATTAAGATTGCTTTTAAGATTGATCAAGAGGCATTATACAGGTAATTGTAACAATCGATTGCTATTCATGGATGGCATAAGGACCCCAAAATAATACTGTAGCTACGCTTTCTTGCTTTATAGAGTCGCTGATATGGTTATCTGGCTACTTCTTTTTTACTCTGTTCACTGATAACAGAGCTGGAAGGGAAAGAGATGACCTGGTCTAGAATTGGTCATGAACTAGGAAATGAATCTTGAAAGATACATGACATCCTCCAGTAACACAATTAATTGGATAACTGGAACTTGAACTTCCACTTCTGAACTCCTGGTCCAGGTTATTTTAAAATTTACTCCATATAGATTTAACTTGAGTTACAATTCACATAGGTAGATACATTTTAGTGACTCAAAAAAAAGGATATACATCCAATTACATAGCTACATGGGGAAGGCAGCTATATTATAAACTGCATAGGCTAACACAGCCAAAAAGGAAGTTTTTAACTATACAAAAAGTCTTCCTTTATATATAGAATCTAAAAAGTGAAGCTCAGAAGCAGAGAGCAGAATGATGGTCGACAAGGGCTGGCTAGAGGGAAATGAGGACATAATTAAAGGAAGGGCACAAAATTTTTATGCGAGGTTATGTTCTGGAGCTATACATAGCAAGGTGCCTACAGCTAACAATACTACAGTATATACTAAAAGCTGCTATGAGGAACATGCTCTTACATGCGTGTACACACGCACAGACACACACACAAAAAAATTATAGACAAGCTGGGGGAAACTGGGAGGTGAAGGACATGTCTATGGCCTTGATGTTTTCATGCATGTATATTTATCTCCTGCTCACTGAGATGTACACACTAAATATGCACATCTTTTTTAGGTCAATCATACCTCAAAAAAGTTTTGTGAAACTCTAAAGGAGGGAATGAAAGAAATTAAACTTAGATTTTATAGGTTGTGGATATAAGGGGAAATAGGCCATGTTTGTCACAATATTCTAGATCAACATTCTTCAATACCCCTCCCAAGAAAAGCAAGATCAAGACCCACAGGAGGCTACACAAATAAATGTTTTATACTATATTTTATATAACTGAAATCAACATTTTACAAGAAACATGGAGTGGTTTGATATTTTCCAGTCTATTTCACTTTTTAAAAACGCTGATTCTACCCCACTAAATAGGCTGAAAATACAGTTCGAAAACCACTTGAGGCCAGCAGCCTTCAGTGACATCAGGCACACTGCTTGAACATTCTAGGAGGCAAAGAGACAATTATGCCCTCACTTTTCAGCCTTGTTGTATGAAAATTTTCTAGCATATCCTATAATATGCTTACATGTGACATGGTAAGGAAGCATAATTAAAAAATGTTTGAGACACTTCCTGAACCACTCAGGGTGCTTAGTAAAAAGTATAATCCTGCCCCCCCCCCAAGAAATGAGCTCATCAAAACCTTTGTGATGGGCTATGGGGAATCTTTGCATGCTTCCAGAGTGAGAATACTTCCAGAATAAGCTCCATTTAAAAAATAATAATCTGCACTTTTAAAAAAAAATACAACAAAACAATGAGAATATTAGATTTCAGAAACTAGACAGTAGGAAATCAACAATAGTTACTAGACTGCACATTGTTACTCTCTAAATAGTTGCTCAGGATATAAGCATGCAAAGTTAATCAAACAATAGAAGCACTAAGTTGTTTCTTTACTTCAATTACTATCATTTCAGAAATTTCAGGTGTGTGGCCTCTAATTTCTTTTGTGTCTATGTCTCCCAGACTTGTTCTGGTGGGCAGGAGGTCTGAGACTGCATCTTGCTCCTTTGCCTTGACAGTTTCCTGTGTTCCTCCAAATCAGCTGGTTGCTGAGTACCGCTGGGGTGCTCCCTGCACTGGCTGCCTGTCCCAAGGTGCAGGGGATTGGGCTGAGCACCTGGGTTCCTATGATCTGAAGTTCCTAGGCTGGTGAACAGGTAGGGGGCAGCAGCTCACCAATGCTTCACTGATGGCAGGAGCATGGCCTCCTCTCCTCCTGCCCACTCTGGCAGGCTCACTAGGGAGCACCCAGCCCCCATGATGGGTGGGTGGGGCCTTCAGACTTAATTTGTACTTCTGAAAAGTATCTCAGGTCTTCAAGACTAACTTGAAGATTAAAGTTTTCCTTCTTTCCTTACACTACATCATATGTAACTGAAGTTAACATTTCAACAGGAAAGGTTGGTGAATATTTTATTAGAAACAGTGATGGCAAACAATTTTTAGATGAGGGTCCAAACTGCAACCCAAAACCCATTTACTTATTGCAGTGTCAGCACTACAAGTAAACCTGAATACTGAGGTTTGATCATACCTGTCAACACAGAATGTTCCTGTTTTTTTCCCCCCCTATCTTTCCAAATCACCATTGCTTATTTCAGAACATTGTTGATTATTATGGGATAGTTTCATAGTAATTTTTTGAGAAAAGTAATCTTAGAAGATAGACCAGACCCTTAGTGGTTATAGACGACAGGACATTGTTAAATGTAAAAGTTTCCAAGTCACTGACTACATACTTTAGAGATTTATAACTTAATAGGCAAATGAGTAAATATACAAATGAGGCACTCACTACATTAAATACTCAAGTAGTCTTAATGTGACTGTCTCAGACATTCAGATGACTCAAGATCCACCCAGACAAATACAGTCTACCTGACAACTCGGGGAGAGGGGATCATCCTAGAACTACAACTCAATAAGCCCTATTGTGTGTAACTTTCTAGTGACCTGAAAAATGGCATGCATCCTACTTTTGTTTGAGATTCTAGGCCAAAAATTGGCAGAGATTATTTCAAAATTCACAGTGTATCAGGAAAACGTTGAACTTTTCCATCAGAAATAAAGCTACTGGGGCTGGAGGTCTAGCTCAGCGGCTTAAGTGCCTACTTGGCAAATGCGAGGTTGGAAGTTTGATCCCCGATACCAAAAAAAAAAAAAAAAGAGAAAGAAATAAAGCTACCGACCCTTAACAAGACATGTCCATGTCCCAAAGCTGATGTCCCAAGCTCCTTCTTTTTAGGCCATTTTTGGTTAATAGCTCACTGGTAACTTGAGGGTAAGACCACAGAGGCAGACAACAGACATCAAGAAGGAACTTTCACTGCTGTTTGCATTAATTAACAAAGCATCTTAATCTAGGGGAGTGGTGGAAAACCTTTCAGAGATGAGCCCCCAAACTGTAACGCCAAGCCTACTTATTAATCACAAAGTGCCAACAATGCAATTAAACCTGAATACTGAGGTTTTACTTTAGAAAAAACAACTCATACATTAAAATCTTTTGACTTAAAAATAAAAATAAATAACATGCATGCCACAGGTTTCCCACCACTGATCCAAGTAATTAACCCAAAGCACGAAAACCACTACTATCATCACCACCCAGATTTTTTTTAAAAAACCCTCAAAACTGAACCAGAAGACAGAAAAGGAAAAAAAAGGCACACAAAGTGTGCTGAATATCTATGATTCTCTACCTCTCTCAGTATCTTGCAGAAATTTTCAGTAATAATCTGACCTCATCATAAGAGAGAAAAACTGAACCTCAGACTTAGTAAGTAGTTTTCCCAGCGTCAAAGCACTTTCACGTAAGAAAGATTCAAACCCTTGTCTAAGTCCAAAGCCTTTGCTGTCTTTTTTATATCACGCTGCTCCATCACAAAATATACATGGAGCTAGTTGTCAAATCAGAACATAATAAAATTTTTGCTTTTCTGTGAATATCTAAAATGAATTTTAATAAAATGTATACAACTCTGTAAGGCCAGTAACAGCTAAATTTTTTTAGGTTTTAAATAAAATTCATAAATGAGTTAACCTAAAATATGAATTTTATGGGTAGCTGAGACTAATCAATTGCCAATATAATAATACATCTTTAAAAACCCTAATGGTAGCTGATATTTAAAGTGGAAGGTACAAGTGGGCCAATACTTACGCATTTTTCACTTGCATTGCTTCTGTGAAACTGTCCTTCAACAACAGTAGCTTTATAAGAGTTCTGTAAGTGTCACTGTTGAACATAATGTTTTGCCCTTGTGCTTTCAGGAAAATATTATATGCATCTATGAGAAAACAAAAAACAAGACAGCATTATTTTGAAATGACAAAAAGGGAGGGGAAAAAAATCCCCAAACTAAATCCTTAAATTCGTACAAAATCCTTAAATTCGTACATTTTTGGTTCTTTTTACACATCCAGCATTATCACTCCACAGACACATACTAACTGAGCAAGCTAACATCATTCCTCAAAAATCAGTTTTGGAAACTACTACTTCATTAAAATGGTTGGTACCTAAAACTATTTCCTTTTAAAATTATTTTTCATAATACCTTTCTTAAGTCAATAAACTATGTTCATGCCAATAAAAATGAGAAATAGCTCTTTTAAATTTATCAAAAGATGCCAGCTTCAAAATAAATAGCAAAATGTGTTAAAGTCCAAATAAACCAGAGGTATAATTTAGACTGAGGGGAGCAAAAGATTCATTTTAAAGCAATCTTTAATCTATAAGTGGGTGGTTTCAATGGTTAACATTTCAACACAATAGCAATAAAGTGAATATAACCTATAATTCTAAAATTAGGAGATCAAATTATTTGGCTACGACAGGACTTATACAAAAACATACAATTTTCAAATATACAGATATCTAACAAGTAAACTAGGCAACATTTGTTTGACTGATTAACAGTTTTATTTCACTTGTTCACAATAACTGTCAGTGAATGAAAAGATGTTACCAAAAGAGAAGTAACTACACTTTTCAGTCACTTACTTTTCTGAAATAAAATTGCTTAGCTATAAACAGCCACCTGGAACTACAATCCAATCTCCCGTTTGGATAAACACATCATAACAGAGACAGACCATAAGACAACCATCATGTATGGCCTTCTACTAACATAAGGCTCAATGTAAGAAGAACAGAACGCGTCAGTAGGAATGGACATGTACGGATGTTTAGAAAAACATTCTATACTATTCACAGGTTTCTGAACAGGCATTGTTACATTTGTATGGCTGAATTAGGTGAGTCTGCATTATTCTCTCAACTAAACAAAGTGGCAATATTAAAAACTTACTTATCTCTTCAAGTCAAATTGGGAGGAAAAAAGAGACAAGATACGACAATGATGGTTATCTCCATCATAACGAAGGAGAACAGTTTGGGGAAGTGAACAGCAATTTTGGTATAATCAAATATAAGCTGTCCAATGAGCAATCCCTTGTAGCATTGAATTACCAGGTGCCTTCAAATAAGTTTTTTGTTTGTACTTTTGGGTTGTTTTTTTGGTACCAGGAATTGAACTCAGGACCTTGTGCTTGCCAGGCAAGAATTTGTGCCACTGAGCTATATTCCTGGCCCCAGGTTTTTGTTTGTTAATACCTGTTTGTTCTAGGGCACTGGCAAAGAAAATAAATAAATAAAACAAAACACACATATAAGCAAGACAGAAGTCTATCATTACCATCTCTTAGTTTTTGTGCCAGTATGAATCTGTCACAAATTTAAAATAAAGTCACAGTATAACTTTGCTAAATAGCTATATAGTCATGCTACATGACTGAAAAATGTCTTTCAGTATAATGTATACATTGGCCTTCTTCTCTTTTCTCTTTCTTGCTACTTTGTCTATGTTAGTAAATTCACAAGTTTTCTATCTTGCCTTCCAACTGATTATGGTGGGATTATGGGGATACATCACTGCACTCAATTCATATATTTACTTTTTAAAGACTGGTTAAAAGACTTAATGTAGCCAGACGAGGTGGTGCATGCCTGTAATCCTAGTACTTGGGAGGCTGAGGCAGGAGGATCACTATGAGTTTGAAGCCAGTTTGGGCTACAAAGTGAATTCAAAGCCAGCCTGAACTACATAGAGAGACTATTTTAAAAAAAAATTAATGTCGTTTTTGTTTATTTTCCAATAACTACATGTAACAGTTCATTAGTTGTTGAATGAGGATATTTAATATGTAGTATTTGTGTATTTAAAATTAACAAAATAAATCCAGAAACTCTTACTAGTTATTTTCTAAGACTGTGGCATTCACTTTAAATTGGTGTGGCTGTCATTTTACACACACACACACACACACACACACACACACACACACACACATACACACACCACATACACTTTGTTGGTAAATAACTACGTCCCATGGCACTGGCAAAAGCAGAAAATAAAATACACTAAGTAGACCTGACATCTGATAAAGTCATAAATAAGAAAAGAATTCCTCCTTATCTGTGATTTTCTACTTTTTGCCATTGTAACGTACCAAACTCATTCACCACAGGTTTCTGGTGTAATAATCACAATACACTTTTAAAAACTATCAGGAAAATACTAATACAAGCTTTCTATTTTTCAAAGCATTTAAAACATGCTAAGATTTGAATCCTAAGACATACAAAAACCAAAAAACCTGAACAAAATAAAACCAAACTAATAATTATATTTAGTTAAATGCTTTCACTTAAAAACAATTTTTAAAAAGGTTATAAGGAGCAATTCGCCTGCCCTCTTGGTAAGTGCCTCCCTGTAGTGTGATCCAGGAAAAGAACCAGAGAAAGGCCCCAGAGATCCTGCCACAGCCATGGCGGAACCCAGGAGCCTGCACAAAGAAGCAATTCGCCCGCCTTCTTGGTAAGCGCCTTCTTCTGGCGTGAGCCAGGAGGAGACCCTGTAGTGTCTCTTGAACCTACCGGTGTTCGGGCTTGCAATCAAACATCCAAACCCCCTCCAAACCCCCCGCCCCCAGCAACTGGGGACAGAGGTCTGAGCATCTCTTGGCAGGATGACTATATGCAACAGAGCAAATATGGGGGGTCTCCTCTATCTTCTCTTTGAAAGTAAGTGTTGTTTTCAGTTTTGTTTGTTATTTGTTTTGCTCTATTCAATATTCTCTTTCGATTGATTTTATAATGTTCTGTCTTTGGTTTGATTTTGCTATACTTATTTGACTAAACAACTATTGTGAAGATAATGAGATACATGATGGTATCTATTAGTGTTATCCCAGTAACCTGCTGTGAAGTTCTGTATCAAATTCACTGCACTGTCTCAATTGGCTTTGTTCTGTCTTGCTCTGTTGTATTTCTACTACCTTCAAAAAAAAAAAATTATATAAGGTGATTAAAAAGGAAATAACAAAAAAACAGATCTGTAAGGTACTGAGCAAGCTGAAACATGATATAACTAAACAGATAATGGACTTAAAAAGCAAAAGGAAGAAAAGAAAGTGCTCTAAAGGATATAACTGCATGTAAGTTTCAGTGTGTAGGACTGATAACTGTATTACTAAGTTTTTGTTGGATCGCTGAACAGAACTGTTTGCAGCTTCACTGTTTGAATGTCCACTTTGTATGCTTTAATTTTGTAACATGAACAACTATTTCTAAGAGGATAGTATGTAATTTATCAACTAGTGATTTCTTAGTTTTTTTGAAATTCTGTATTATTTCCACCCTTTTTTCTGTTTTGCTTTTTTTCTCTTTAAATATAATTTGAATATGTTTGAAGGAAAAAAAAGAAAAAAATAAATAAAAAGGTTGTAAGGAGGCTTAAAATCTGTAATTACATATTAACCTTATATTTATTTTTGCTAAATCAAAATTTCAGCAGAGTATTTACATAGTATGGCCAAGAAAATTAATTTTATATTTAGCTTTAACAGATACATGGTGAAAGACTCAAAGACAGACTGTATACACAGAAAGGAAAATGACTTTGGAAAATTAAGTTATACTCTGGGCAATTAAAAAAAGCGTAAAAACTTAGCTAATACTGACTTCATACATTTTGTATGTGTTAATTAAATTTCCAGTTAAGTCAGGAAATTGAGTAATTCTATAAACTTCTATGTTGATTCCTCCCTACTGAATTAAAGCCTCTACTGAAAAGACACTGTCACTATTAGAATAAATTTTTTTTTTTAAATCTGTAGCATTTACTTTCTTTTTTTTTTTTCCTGGTCTCTATTACATTGTGATATGATACTAACTGTATTTATTCTGCAGTTTACATGAGTATGTTTGCTATGTTAAGAGTTTCATTATAGATTCAGTGGCACACTTTAGAGTGTTTCTGTATTGTTTTCCATATCTTTCAACCCATGCCACAAATTGTAGCCAAATTTTTTTCTAAAATAAAATGGAAAGCCAGGGATATAGCTCAGCAGCACAGTGTCTGCCTGGCAAGAGCAAGGTCCTGAGTTTGATTTCCGGTACCAAAAGATTAAAATAAAATTAAAATAAAATAAAACAAAACAAAACAAAACAAAACAAAACAAAACAAAACAGAGAAAGCATGTGGTATAGTCTGGAAGGAGTAAAAGCTGTAGAACCAGAAAGATCAGGGCTCCTAACCATGCTCTAATGTCATCAGACACAAGAATGACACATTCTACACAATGGTCCCTCTCATGCTCCAAAAAGGGTAAATTCCCCCCGAAAAGAGTCTGTCAAAGGAAACATGCAGACATCTCCATTGTCTACATGACTTGTCCCAATGGACTCCTTCCTACAAACTATCCAGCTGAAAGAGACAGATGAGACGCCTTTTTGCTTTAATTTTCCTAACAGTCACATTTAGTGTGGTTTTTCTGTGTGACTGACATGCACATCTTTACTTTCTTAATAGTTAAATTTTTAACTTGTTATAACAGAGGTAGAGATATCTTCAGGAAAGTTTACAGAGAAGAAAAGAAAAAAATCAAGCGAAAACACCTCCAACCCTGAGACAGTGCTTATTCACTTGAACGCAAACACTAATACGGTTAATTCCCTAATCATTTTTTCGTTTTCAAATAAATGTTGTAATATTTGACCCCTAAACTGTGATCATATTATTTTCAAAGTATAGTCTTGTGCCATGTAATATTTCAGAGAATATTGCTGGTCTCAGAGTATAGTGTGTAGTGACATAGCCTTCTTACGGTAAGGCTGCTTGTGTGCATAGTGATGAAACCAACCAATGTCACGTTTCTTAGAATCTCCATTATTAAGGACCATGTGTTTCCATAAGTCCTGCTTTAAAAAAAAAACTTATGCTAATAGGTTTTATTAAGAAAAACTCAAATGTACAGAAAAACATACATGAGTAGTATGATTTTTGATTCTCAGTATCATAAAGAACAAACAAAAAAAAACCCAGTAGTATAATTCTCCACTCTCCATATGACCACAACCTACATCTAGTAATTAACATTTGGCCAGATTTACTTTCTTTTATAAAGTACTGGAGACTGAAACCTGGGCCTTCACACCAAGCTACATTCCCAGCTTATTTTGTATTTTTTATTTTAAGACAGACTCTCAGTAAGTCCCCAGTTGTCAAGGCTGGCCTCAAACTTGCCATCTTCCTGCCTCAGCCACTCAGAGGACTGGGATTATAGGCATGAGCCACCACACCTAGCTGCTTCCTTTGTTTTTCATGGCTTCAGAATTTAAAAATCTACAGAAATCTTCATGTTTTTTCATTCATCAATACTTCACACTGGTCTCAAAATTTAAAGGTACTGTCCTACAGTTCAAAACACCATTATTACTGCTGAAAAGACTGCTGTAGCTTGGCATAACTGATGGCATCTTGAGCCCTACATTTAACTAGTGTCCTGTATTTGACACAGGAGAATGAAAAATCACTCACGGTGTAAGTGCCATGAGAAAAGCAGACTGAGCTGTGCCCACAAGAGAAAAATTAACCTGCCCAACAAAGAAGCAGGATACAGGTGTCAACCAAAAATTAATTTAAAATTCTAGCCAAATTGTTTCCAACAGGATGTCTTCCTGTGGTTTTCTGTTTTAAAAGCTCTGTAACTTTCCAGTTCAGTGCCTCAGTGGGAATCTGAAACAGGGGTCCCTATGCGAGTCACTGCTGAGCTCAGCTAATTAAATCCTAAGTTTATCAATTAGGCCCCTTGGATTCCTATATTGTTAATGAATCCACTTCAAAGATGGGTAAATCTGTAATAACACTCAACTAATAGCTACATTTCTCCAATGTGCTAAGATATCTTATATCTTTTAATTTAAAATACAGGTGTGTGACATTTCTCTTTCCTCCATCCTAGAGTGCCACTGGCTTACTGGGCTAACCCCCAGTGCTGCTGTTATAAACAAGGTCCAGTGGTAGGCTTACCTCGGTTCTTCCGCTGCTGGCAGACTTTCAGCAGCTCTTTCTCAATCAGGGGGTCCACAGGTGCCAAGGATGAAACTGGAATATCTGCTTCATCTTCATACCACAACTTGAAAACAAAATTATCCAGTTAAACAAAAATTGATAAACACAGTGATTTCTTCCAGTATAAAAGTAGGTTAATGTAGGGCCTAAAGACACACTGACAAGAAAATCTGTTACACCCATGCTGAAATTAAATTACCTCTGGAACATCAAAAGGAACTTCTTGATTACTGTCTTTAAGGATTTCTGCTAACAATCTTAATGTCTTCTCACGAGGAATAATATTTTCTTCTTGCATTTTATTCCAAACAGTATCAGCGCTTTGCCAGTCACCATTTTTTTCTACAGAATTTGATTAAACAAATTAATAAAGTTAAACAGAATTCCTGAAAATTTATTTTTTCTTATTCCATGTTGCAAGAAGCATTACTCCAAATACTGCCTTCAAGGGGAGAAACCAAAAGTGAATATGGTCCAAAAGTGAGGAAGAGACTATTCCGCATACCTTTTGGTACCTTCTGAATTATAATCTTTAGAAATTTCACAATTTAATAGTCTAAAAATCATGCTGATAAGATTTGTCTTTTTAAAATAAGTAATGGAGAAAATGCCCATTGTGAAGACTTAAATCAGGTAATAATTCAACTATTAGTATTTACAAGGAAGAATACATACATAGATACTGTCTATAGCTGAGTCTAAAAGGACTGAAAGTGTTCAAATGAATAACTTTTTTTTAAAAACAACAAATCTGTACTCTTCATTTAGTAGAGATGACTGTATCTTATGTTGCCTTGAAGAATCCATGACAGGATGTGTTAAGATTATAATTTCTTAGATTTTTAACCTCAACAGAAAATGCCATCAGACTAAATTTAGTGGGGGAGAGTAGTGGCAGCACAAAATCTTTGTGAAAGAAAACAAGCACAGCATGAGGTGGCACACGGGAGGCAGAGGTAGGAGGATCACTGTGAGTTGGAGGTCAGCCGGGGCTACATAAACAAGTTCAAGGCCAGCCTGCACTGCAGAGCCAGTCTCAAACAAACAACAAACAAACAAGTATAAAAACGGAAAATATATAAACAGAAAGAAAGAAAGAAAGAGAAGGAAAAAGAAAGGAAACAAGCTAATTTCTTCACCATAAAAAAACCAGGTTTTTCTATGCGGTTACCCAGTATTCATGAATAGAAAATATTTAAGAGATACTGCTTTAAATGTCTTTTTACAACTTTTGCATATATAAGAAACATTTTGATTTTGCAGGTCAAAGAAGGGGATTTTTTTTAGAGCATAAACATTCCAGAAAACATAAATATATTTGGTCTTCAATATTTAGAGAATTAAAACAAAAAACAGTAAAACAAATGAGATTTGATTCCAAAACCAATAAAACTAAATTTGGGGGTAATGAGTAACTCCTAGAAATTAAAAACTCAAGAGAACAAAAAGTGAAACATGCTTGGATTTCATCAGAATTTAACAATAAAGAAAAATGTAGGAAAATGAATAGGGAAATTTCTCTGGGTAATATATAGATTGTAACCTACATTTTCACATAGAATATACTGAAAGGAGGCTCAAATACCAGTAGAAATTAACCTGAATTTCACAGTGGTTTTATACATATTTTGACAATAAAGTCAATCCAACTAATATGAGACCTTATATTTACAACTAATTTTTAAAACAAGACTCTTACTAGCTAGTTATGCTTTTTTTTTCACTCAGATAGTCTCATGTAATATAAAATTTCAAATAGTTCAAGTATATAGAAGAGAGAAAAAAAAAAACACCAAAACCCCAAAACCAAAAAAACAGTAACAACAACAACAAAAAAACCCCAGCAGCCCAAAACTTTTATTCTATGCACAAAGAAAGTGAAACACTTCTTTCTGGTCACTGTTGAAGGGTACTGCGAATGGTGGAGAAAATAGGCAATGTCTCCAAAAATCAGTAATAGTACTGCTAAGGTACTTTGAAAGACATTAATTTTTAAGCAAACAAAACTCTTCCACACAATGAAGAAAAGATAGCATTTAAAACCTTCAAACTGTACAAATTTTGGAATGGTAACTTTTTTAAAAAGCAAAAAAAGGATAGAAATAATACAGAATTTTTTAAAAATAGGAAATTAACAGTAGCTAACATATTGCATATTGTTACAAGTAGTTGTTCAGATTACAAGATTTAGGCATGAAAAAGATGATCAAACAATGAAAGCACAAACTGTTCTTTTTGATGAATTAACAGATTAGTAGCATAGTTATCTTATATATACATACATACACATAAATATATATGAATGCCTATATAAATTTAATCTTTTCCTTTTTTCTTCTTTCCCCTATCCCAGTTGTTCTTTCCTTTTGAGCACTTTCTTCCCCTTTCATTTTCACAATATCTATTGTACATTTTGGACCTTACTACTCTTTCCTTTTTTTCATTTTTAACACTAGGGAGACAATATGATATTTACATGTACAAGTCTGATTTATTTCACTTATGAGTTTAGTCTCAAGTTGCATCCATTTACCTGTATAAGCCTCAAGTTTATCCTTCTTTATAGCTGACTAATATGGAATGATAACTTTTTAAGGTAAAAAAATGGTATTAAAACCTACTTTGGGAGAATAAAAACATTCAAGACATAATTATTAAAATGGACTAGCAATTTGTAAAAAGAAATTATTTAAAAATACATACACACACTTTTAAAAAAAATCACCTGTCAACTCTGGAGGTTTCAAGGATTCCAGCACTGAAAAATTAGTAATTAAAGGAAGAAAAAGCCAAATATTTCTCTTCTCCTGTAAATTTATTTTATATCATTAAGTAAAACAAGATAAACTTACTGAATGAAATGTATAAGAAGCATAGAATATGAAATAAAGTAATAGGTGCATTTACAAAAAATATGTAGAGAAGAGGGTTGGAAGGATGGCAATTGACAGAGAGTGGGAAGTAACATTTTCACATTTGCTTAATATAGTAATACTCTTAGCATCTTTAGTACTTAAACTACATTCATTTTACCTGTGTCATAACACAGGGGAAAAGATCACATTGTGAAA
Source organism: Dolichotis patagonum (assembly GCA_004027295.1). NCBI lineage: Eukaryota > Metazoa > Chordata > Mammalia > Rodentia > Caviidae > Dolichotis > Dolichotis patagonum. The sequence goes on from PVJX010005065.1 coordinate 25,093, forward strand.
ACAAGTGTCAATAGCTATACATACTTGAAGAAATAACAAATAACTCAAGGGAGAATAAATATGAGGGTGTAAAATGTCTAAAAAGTAAATTCAATGAATTTTTAATGCAAAATTACAAATGTAAGGCAGATTCGTTTTGAACATAGTATTTTATGTGTACAAATAAGTTAACCTTTACTTTTTTATATAAAGAGAAATCTAAAGTGCTTAGGACGGACATCAGAAAATGTCTAGTAAAAGGGTAACAATATATCATTTAGAAAGATAGGATTTACTTATACAGGTGAGTGAGCTATTTCATGTAATGTATATTGTAGATTCTAGGAGCTAACTGTTAAAGACTGTGCCAACTCCCCACAATGAATGAAAGCATTATATACTGCAAACATGTACTAATAAAAATTAAAATAAAAAATTCTCAACCATAGATTAAGTATAATAGGACATCATTTCACATATCATTTCAAATATATATAGGATTTCAAATAAACTTTGTTCATGTAACAATATTTAAGCAGTTAGATAAGTCAGAGGGCACAATGGAGAAGCGACTACAAAAATGGACAGCTTGCTCTTTCTTCAGAAAGGAAAATGAGTAGGGCTATTACATCCCAGCATGTGGGAAGCGTACAGATAGGTTTAAGAGGTACACTGCCCTGTAAGGATTCCAGTCTTTCAGCCTCCTACATGAGTATGCATGCCCTGCTGAGCTCCTCAACACTACTGGCTCAGACACAGAGCAAGAAGCAACTGAAACTAAGGGCCAAGAGAGCAGATGGGGGAATTAAGAAGAAAATGCTTTTGCATCTCAGAGACTGCTTAACCCTAAAGGAAATGTTAAAAGTTCATCAAGGTAGGAGAAAGATGCTTGTGAGGTTGGCTACCCCTCAGCCTTCCTTGGACTTCCATTGTTCCTCCTCCAATCTCCTGGTGGTTCTCACACCCTGCGCTCTCTCTGCAGAGCAGTACTCGTTATGCCGGCAGTGCCTGCTGCAATGGTTAGTACAGTAAGGGCTTCATACATATCTTCTTTTAAATGAATAGTCTAAATGACTATTGAAAAGGAAATACATCAGAGTCTAAATGACTATTCTAAATGAAATAGTTTACAGTCTTCTACATTAAATGCTTAACCATTTTCATAGAAAACAGAAAAATCTGGTATTGGTTTTAAGTTTGCATAAAATTACACTTTAAGCATGAAACAGTTCTTCAAAAGGAAGAAAAAGTAGAAAGGGTGAATTACCACCCAAACCCAGGTTATAATCTACCATTTAATAACTAAACATCTAAAACATAAGACTTTTAATTCTACACATTTAGTACCAACGTTAGCACTGTGTCAGAATTTGATCATTCAATCCAAATCACACTATGAAATGTGTACTTCAATACAACCAAAAATTGGAATAAAAATTTTGAAGCAAGTCTGTTTTACTTACATCATCAAGATGTAAGATTAAGCTTCCAAACACAAGTTTAAAAAGACAAGTCAATCAATTTCTTCACTGCCATCTATGTTTGGTGAATTAAAGTTTGCTACAACAAAGAGAATAATAAATCTAGATCAAATATCTATGAAATAATAAGGAAAATATCATTAACTATTCTAAGTGTTCTTTCCTTTGCACAAATATCCTAAAAGACACTGTAAACTTCCAAGTATGTATACTGATATAAATTATTGCAGTAATATTTAATAGGAGAGGTCAAAAGTATTTGAAACCTCAATCATTCTTCACTTTTAGTACAAATACTAAGAATTCTAGGGCTAGGGATACAGCTCAGTGGCATAAGTGCCTGCCTGACAAGCACAAGGTCCCGAGTTCAATTCCCAATACAAAAAACTGCCCCCAAAACAAAGAATTCAATTATACTGGAAACAAGGGTGTAAACAAAGATATAGATACAAAGATAAAGTGAGGTTGTTCTGTAATATGAAAAACTTAAATATATTCATTCAAGTGTTCAGCAACAAGAGACTGGTTGAGTAAATCAAGTACAGTATACCCACTCAGAATAGTAATCATTTTTATGTGATTACATAGAGAAAAATGTTTGTGACACATAACATGGTCATATTAAAGAAACTGTTTAGCAGTGATTTTGTACACAGATATGCATCTTTCTTGAAAGATGTATGCACATGAATGTGTTGATAGTTACCTATTCACAGAAGTGACTAATAAATCTACTTTAGGACTTTAAAAAAAAACTATAAATAGATGATCTTCAAAAAGTCCTATTATTAAACTGTGTAGTTCTGAAAGTGATTTTCTGTTCTGTTTTAAAGGTCTTAGTGACTTTTATTATCTTTTGCCATTATGGAATCAGGGAATACCTCACCGTATAAAATGTAATTACTGTTCTGATGAACTGAGCAAAAGGCAGAAAAGGCCTGACAAAACCAGAACAACAAAAAGATTGTCTTTTTAGAAGGCATTTTCCCTTTAAAGCTTCAAGTAGAAGCCACTTCCTTATCACTCAGCTAAAACTGGACTGTTTGGAAATATTAGACAGAAGTGGAACCAGTTAATAAAGAGGCTGGACTCCTGTACCAGACGCCACTTAGCCCTAAGCAAATTTCTAAGTGATATCTTGGCTACATCATGTTTCTTGATTCCTTTTTGATGGTTAGGACATTTGCTTTCATGTATGAAAAAACATCAAAAAGAGATCTTCACCTTTTGCCCATCTCATTTCCAACCCACCCAGGTCAGGGTGGGCAGGGGGCCCAGGCCATTTAGGCATGCATGAGTGTAGCAGACCCTTAACGCCAAGAGACACACGCCACCTGTAGTTCCCAGCTCTACACACAAAGGTAGAGAATCAATGAGCACAAAGACCTCCTCACCTTTTCATTACCCTAAGAATGACAGAAACTAGAAAGATCAGTGTCTAGTGATAAAATGCTACACTCTGGGACGAAGTTCAGTCTAACCTCCGCATCAGCCCCAGTGAGGACCCCACATTTGACAATACCTGGAGCACCCCGAAAGCCCGACAGTTCCTTCCTACCGCTGCCTTCAACAGACTAAAACATGTGTTAGAAGGAGCCACATCACTTACTGTATAGCTTTAGCAGACTGTAGTACAGCTGGTCTCTGTCACATTCAAATAGCTTTTGTGTCAACTCCACTAATTTTTCGAGAGTTTCAATCTTAAAAATGAACAGATTTTCATTACATAAAAGACTTATTTTAAAGATAACAAATAGCAATTGAATAATCTTTCGAATAGCTTTACCCATTAGGCAGGTTAACTAAAACAAGCTAAAAGGCTAAGCACAGCATGAATATATTTAGTGCCACTGGTAACTGTACACTTAAAAATGGTTAAAATGAACAATTTATGCTTTGTATATTTTACCAAAATTAACAAAACGATTTGTTTTGCTTAAATTAAAGTGATAAAGGACCCTTAGCATCAACACCACAACATGAGTAACTATCTGGTTTTAGGAATTGCGATGAAGGTACATTGTAGAAATTTAAAGATGTATGGGGTAACGGTATGGATGGGTATTTTAAAGATAACATAAGGCATTATGGTAGCCATTGTTAATTTTCTATTATCTTGTTCTGAAATCCTGTATTGCTCTCATTGTTTTGATTAACTTTATTGTTTCATTTTGTTTTGCTCTCTTTAAAATAAAATTTAAAATATCCCTTAAAAAAAAAAAGATGTCCAGGGCAGCAAACCATAGCCTACATCTTTCATTAATAAATCACTCCCTCCTGCCAAACATTCCACTCCCCTCCCTGTGGTTTTTAGCTGGTCTGATGTGAAACGCTACTGTACAGGAAGCGAGGGCGAGGAGAAATCCCACAGGGCTCTGTGGGTACCTCCTGTATTCCCTCAGGACTGCTGCAGGTTTAACTGACAAGCAGGCGATCATTCTGCACAAGTCAGTGCGGATGAACCAAGATAAAATATTCACAGCCCAGGTTAACATTTTTAGGGCTTCTACTGCCACACATGAACAACAAATCAGCTATCACTTACTGGCAGAACAACCAAGTAACATTGCTTCCATAATGTACCATCTCCTGACATCTCCTAACAGTCTTATTGCTTTCTATTAATAGTTTTAAGTGTTTGAGACATCGGAAATTAAACACAAACCTGATTATTAGTGATACATCTCTCACAAAACCACTGAAGTTTTGCAGGTCGAGCTCTAATGCCTGGAGTCTGAAAAATAAAACAAACAATATACATGGTAAGGCTTATTATTTAAATATTAATTTTTCCTTAAAGAGAGTTTTCCCTCATGAATCTGCTGCTGAACATATATACCAAAAGAAACCTATAATTTAATCTCACTGTTAGCAAAGACCTTTAATAAGGATTAGAGCAGAACATCGAATGTAACCCACATGTAATTGTTTCTAGAAGATTCAGGTTATTTCAAAATGCTGCTGTGTAGGTAAGTATTCATTTCATAAATCTGTAATAAATATTTTAGTTCAAAACGGAGTGAGGAACTAAGTCAACTTGAAAACGTGGCAGGTTAAGCACACACGTGTGTGCATACTCTCGCTTGCTCATGAATGTACCCTCCCCTACACACGTTTCTTTCAGAGGTTGTAACAGAATCAGGAGATGAAAATTATTAGTATGTTACATGTTAATTAGTATGTTAATTGTCAGAATAATCGCTAATGGTTTTCCTTTTTAAAAGAGACATGTTTTATAGAATATAATGTGATAAAATTATTCTACCAGAAATGCTGCCTAGCACCTAAAACTAGATGTTTAAAGAGTACAAGCTAAATACTTAAAATTTGTTTACAGCAATACCTTACTTTAATTACAACATATATTATATCTTCAATTAGAAGTTATCTAAGGCTTAGTCAACTGGCTTATTTCACAAAGTTGAATACTGGAATAACAGACAAGCCATCCAACATAATTCCAAGGATTTGTCCTCCAACAACAAAATTTTCATCATCTCTAAGAGTTTCACCACTAAATACTACATTTTAATCACGACATTATGATAAGATAACTGCATACTCATAAGCACTGGCTGCTCTAGTACACAGGAATTACTTTTCCTGCTTTCTCCACTCAGCTCTGTTGATGAAAACAGGTGACCCTTGGGTTTGATCTCATATTTATAAATCCCATCCTACTCTTCCTCCTCCTCCTCATCAACATCACTGAGGCAAGGCCTCATGACACTGGCCAGGCTAAAGTGTGAGGTCCTGAGTTTGATTCCCAGTACAAAATATATATATATATATCACTAGCCAGGCTAGCCTTGAACGCCTGGACTCAGGCAATCCTTACACCTCAGCCTCCTACATGCTGGGACTAATGAGGTGCATGTAGGCTGGAGATTTAGCTCAGCAGCATAAGCGCCTGCCTTGCAAGCGTGCAGTCATGAGTTCAATCCCCGGTACCAAAAAAAAAGATAATGAGGTGCATGCCACCCTGCCTGACATCTTCATTATTTTCAACTTTAGAAAGTAACACTAAGGGCCAGGGATTTAGCTCAGTGGCTCAAGTGCTTGCCTGCTAAGTGTGGGGTTGTGAGTTTAATCTCTGGTACCAAAATAAAACAAAACACTGACTACATCATGTAAAATTAGGAATTGAAGCAAAAATTAACATCCTACAGCCATGATAGAAAAATTGGTAGTGTAAATTGTATAAATGTTCTCATTTTAACCATGCAAGTGTCCACATTTTGGGACACAAGAAATAAATACTGACTAAATTAACCACTGAAATATATTCTCAAGTACCATTAATTGCTACATCCGGGCATTATTTCTATTGAAGTGCTTTTCCACGTCTGTTTTGTTTTACGTGGATTACCCTGAAAATGAGACCAATATCAATATATACAAAATATCTTTGAAAACTAGTAAATAATCCTTTCAAAACATGACAAAATGTAAGAACTACATTCACTTACAACTTTCAGTGCTACTGCTAATCCAAATGCCAAAGATCTAAACAGTACAACTTTCATGCAAACTCTCTTGTTTGTGTCTGATTAATCTGCCGGTCACTGGTAGAGCAGCTGACTCAGACAGCAGATCTTTCCATGTTTCATTTTGAAATTGAGAACTGTTTTCACATATAAATCTCAATCATCAAAAGAACATCTAGGTCAGATTAACTAAATCTCCTACACAGCTGTAATAGTCAACATTTCTGGCTTATCTCTTAACATCTTATTGAATTTTAAACGCTGCAAGTTGAAAGTAGAAATAGAAAATGTAGTAACACAGAGAACAGAATTATAATTGGGATGTTAAATATATGAAAAACCAGTTAATTAAAACAATCAATTCACCTCTAGTTCATTGCTTTTTGCTACATAAAATTTATTTAATGGACAGAAGGATAAATAAGTATCATGATAGGAAAATTAGTATGTTTGTTTCTGAGTTATGTTTCCTTCATGGCACAACTTTTTGCACTAACTTTTCAGCACCAGTTTCACATGTACAGGGGGGGAAAAAGTAAAGCAAAATTAAAAAATCAGCAGCTCTCTAATTTCATTATATTATTCTGATACTATAAATCTACTGGTATCACAACTAGCTTCTATTTGCCCTAGTAAAAAAAGGTATCAAATTATTACCTCTAAAGTAAGAAGAAAGGACTAATTTCCCTTTGTATTTCAAACTGTATCTTAAGGAAGATCACTTTAAATTTGATTCAAACAGAAACTTTCACCTGGTTTGATTTTTGTTAGTGATAATATCAAAGAAATAGAAAACCAAACCGTGCCAACAAAACCGTCTGCTTAACAGGTCTTTTTGTTAGTGCACTAGGAGGAAACACCGTGTACATAGGATTTCCAGAAGTGGGGAAATAACTCATGAACCCAACTCAACTATTTATTCCCGCAATTAGGGCAGAGCGAGGAAGGGAAAATGGTATCACACACACGTTTGTCCTCCCCTCTAAACTCTTCAGAGGCAGACTTAAAGATCACGACTAAGGACAATATGGCAGAGCAAGTCAGCAACCATCACAACCTGAGTATGATCTGCTTTACTGGGTACTGAAGAAAACACTGACTCACTGGGAAAGGGATATGAACTTACATGAGTACTGACACTGCATGAAATTTTGGAAGTCAAAGGGATGAAGCGCTACCCCTAGAATCTGCTCTATATATGAGTGTACTGAGGATTCATCCTAGCTCTATAAGAAAGGCAAATTGGAATTAAAAACTCTGAATTTGATCCAGGCAAGAATGAAGCCTAAGCGATTGTTAGAATCTATACTTAAAACCAAAGGGAGCTGCCCCACAGTGAGAAGACTGCAGTCTGTGGCTGCAGTGTGATGGAAGGGAAAAACAGAAGACAAGGAAAGGAAAAATAAAGCAGAAGAGGGAGAAAGGAAAAAGTGAAAGAAATTCAACTTTAGAGGAAAAAAAAAATTTTCTTTTTGGTTTCAAGATGGGTCTCCCTATGTAATTCAGGATGGCCTTAAGCTCATTATGTAGCCCAGGCAGGCCTAGAATTTGTGGTGATTCTCCTGCTTTTGGCCTCCCAAGCGCTGGGATTATAGGCATATGTAACCACGCCTAGCTGGGAGAAAAGATATTTTGACAGTTTAAGATACTGAGGGGCCAGGAGATCATGGAGGTAGGTATGGTACAACAAAGTCAATAGAAAGTGGGAAAACAGAACCTGATGCAAATTCCACAGCTGCTGATAACTATTAAACTTCATAAAATGTCTGTGCCTTAATCAGTCACCTCTCAAAACTGTTTTGTGAAGCTCGTATCATGATGTACATGAAAACCATGAGAAGTGTAAGAGAATTATTCTTCTTAGAGTTATATTGCTTGGCTGGTAGTCGAGGCTCATGGTCCAAGGAAAGAGGCTAAACTAAGAACTGCTAGTTAAATGTAAAGGAATTTGTGACTGTAACTGAGAGGCCTGCAGTGTCTGTCACACGGAGGCACATGTAAGTGCTGAAGTAACTGCTCCAAGGGCTAAGGGTAACGTTAGAAGATGTCATTTTTTTTTAAAACAGAAACCGGATAAAGAGTTTTTCAATTTTCATACTATTTTACCCTTATATGTGTATAAATCATCTCTCCCCGGATGTAATGTGCAGTCCTGAAACACAAAATCAATTGTCCAAAAAGAATATTTACTTATTTATTTGGCACTATTGGAGACTGAACCCAGGGAATACTGAGTTACTTTCTCAGGCCTTTTTTATTTATTTATTTAGAGACAAGGGCCCCTTAAATTGTCCAGGCTAGCCTCAAACTTGAGATCCTCCTGCCTCGTCTTCCTGCTGGGATTACAAGTCAGCATCACCATGACTGCCTGTTACTTTACCAACATCTGTTTTTATTTATTTATTTATTTTTATTTTTATTCGATTTTTTCTTTGATACTGGGGTTCGAACTCACAATCTCACGTTTGCCAAGCAGGCATCTGTGCCACTGAGCTAAATCCCTGGCCCTTACCAACATGTTATTCCTAAAAAGTAACTAAAAATATAAGAAAATAGTGTAACTATTTTCATTTTTATTTAAGAGAAGTCATTTTTGTCTAAGAGAAATATCACATTACTTTACCATAATTTCTTTTTTTTTTTTAAGGGTAGTGACAATACAGTATTCCAAGGAAAAAAGGAGGAGTACAACAGCAATAAAACCTAAGAAATTATTACTTGACTAATTATATACTGACTTCTTTGACATAGTTGTTCTAATTACAAAGTTAAAACATGTAAAGTAGACATTCAATCAGTGAGACTGTTAACAGTTCTGCTCCACGATCTGACAAAAACAAGATGGTCATCCATCTTACCCACTCAAATATACATGCAATTATATCAATAGGGTAAAATTAAACACAACAAAACAGAGCAATGCGGATCACAAGAAAGCAATGTAAGACATAAATTTCAAAGCTAGACAATTGGAGATATTCACTCTCTATCATATTGACTCTTGTTTTCTTCCAAATAGTTGTCCAAATTGTTTTATCTTGCTTCGTTTTGTTTTTCCGGCTAATTTACCATAATTTCTAACAACAGGAATGTTGAACTAAAACTTAGAAGCTTGAGTGTTAAGTTTAATCTTTGCTAAGTGAAACACAAAGGAATTCTCATCTAAAACTCCTGTCTTTATCAGGGGCCTTAAAAATGGTGCTAGTAGTCAACTCTCTTCTGAGAAATGGTCCTCAGTAATAATGTAAAAGTCAAATATGCCTATAGGTATGATGAAAATTAGGATTAGACTAAAAAGTTAAAATTTGTCTTAAAGGAAGAAGGAATGAATAAATGCTATTTCATTAATAAATGGAATGATGTAGCATTAATAATAACATTTAGAGTGACTCTTAATTACATGCAGAAAAATGAAAGCAGCAACAATGAAGGGTGAAGAAAGTATTAAGCAAGATACATGGCTCATTTTTCTTAAATTATACATAAATGCAGAATGCATTGAACAGGAAGACATGAAAAACCACAAAGATGTCTAGATGAGTAACAGTATTAACAGTGAGTCTTGGGCCGGGGATACGGCACAGCAGCACAGCGACTGCCTGCCAAGTGTGAGGTCATTAATTCGATTCCCCTGTACCAAAAAAAAAATAATGACTCTTAATATTTTATATAGCATAAATAATAAGATGTGCAAATTTTACTTGATTCTCTATGAGGTGAAAAATCAGACTGATCTTCATTACAGGCACAATACAGAATGTATTTCACAAACATATCTGATATCATCAGTATACGTTTATAAAAATAGTTTGTGAACATCTCCTGAATGGTATAGTTCATTCCACGTGCTAGGAATGGAAGGAACTACAGATAATTAGTCTAAAAAGATGAGTACAAGGAGTTGACATACAGAAGGAAGGGAATCAAACATGTACTAAGTGTTTCATGTACCAGACACTCTGGATGTCATCTTATTAGTGTTATCTAATAAGTCTTGAGAGGCTGAACAGGGAAAAGCACCTCTGAGCTATATTCTGGGCCCAGTATAAACTTATTTTCAACATTTGTCAAGAGGCCAGGGATAACGCTTCATGGTGCAGCGCTCACTTGGAAAGCACGAAATCCTGAGTTCAATTCCCGGTACCCAAACACACACAAAAAATTTCACAAGCTATTGTCTTTTGAATTAGCTTCAATTTCCTCCCTATGACCAAAGTCTCTAAAATCTGAAAACAATCTACATTTCAAAAATAATTCTCATGATAAGAGAGGCATGGTGGCACACGCCTGTAAGCCTAATACTTGGGAGGCTGAGGTAGGAGAATCACTGCATATTTAAGGACAGCCCAAGCTATAAAGTGAGTTCAAGGTCAGCCTGAATTGCATAGTGAAATCCTGTCTCAAAACAGACCCATGTCCCCAAAAATATGTATCTGATGAATCGTATTCCCAGAACGAATGAATCACAGATCTCCTAAACAAAGCTGCTCATGCTAGGTTCAAACTTGCAATCCTGCTGCAGCCTCTCGAGTCCTGTGATTATAAGCATAGACTTTTTTCCTACTTCTTTGATCTACCTCTAACACACTACTCTATGCCATCAAACCTGTATATCACACCCAGCTCCTCCATATAATCTTCTATAATTCCTTATGCTGAGAGTAAGTTCCTTTCTCTTCAACTCTCTGCTCTATTTATTCTTTCTTATCTCAGATTATACTTTTCAGTATTAGCAGTCATCTCTACATGGAGTTTTATCTTTCAGTAGTTTCACACTGGTATGACAGTTTGAAATTGATTTAGCCTTATTTTGTTCTCATTCATTCCTTTGGAAGAAAATGATACTTTTGCCAACCATAAGAGTATACATGTTCTTTATAGAAAACTCGGCAACTACAGAAAAAAAAATCAGCTATAATTCCATTCTCCTGCCATAATCTGATTAGAAATAAAAGTCTATTATGTTTAATGACATATATATATATATATACCAAAACAGGCCATATTTGTACAATGAATCTTGCATGCATTTATCTTCACTTAACGTGTGTTTTTATGAGTGGTATATGTATCTCCCACAGTGCTTCAAGCACAAAGAAGCTTTGGATTCAACTATAGTGACTCTCCTCCAATTGGCAACATCCTACTGCTATTTTGGAGAATGAGAAAAATGTTCAGTACTTACAGGATTCTTTCATATGCTCCTACAGTCCAAGTTCATTAATTCTCTATCATTTTTTATATTTTCAACTATCTTTAGAAAACTTAAGGTCTTGAATTTTAATGACAAAGAAAGCCATGTTTCTACTGTAATTCACCCCAACTTAACCACAGAATGGCCCTGCAAATGTCCTCTACTGTATTTACATATATTAGATACCTTGCTATCCTATCATTGAATACTGCACAGCTATTCTTTATCCATTAGCAATTTGTACTTATCCACTCTGAAAATTCTATTGTCAGCAGTTATTCCTGAACAATGCATATTGGAAAAGCTCTAAAGTAATTAAGAGGATGCTTTCTCTTGCCTATTCATGTGATAAGCATATACTTATGCTAAGCATCATATAAAAATTATGTGGATTAAAGAAGACAATACTGCAAAGTGTGGCACTGCATACCTGTAATCCCAGCACTCAGGAGGCTGAAGCAGGAGTATTGCTATGAGCTTGAGGCCAGCCTAGGCTACACAAGTGCACTCAAGACCAGCCTGTACTATATAGTAAGACTCTGTTTTAAAAAAAAGGAAAGAAAACACAAAAGACAATCCCTAGGGGCCGGGGATTTAGCTCAAGCACTTGCCTGAGTTTGATCCCTGATACCAAAAAGACAAACAAAAAACCAAAACAAAACAACCCCTCCCAAAGACAATCCCTGCCTTTAGAAGGCAATGAGAACTCATACTATTTATCATTTAACCACAATCCATGAAACATATATATTATGTGATACAATCTTTCTTAACGACAAATATTATATTCATTTTTACAGATGCAGAAGCTTAGAAAGGTTTAGTAACCTATCGAGAATCACATAAACAAGTAGACAGAAAAACAAGAACTTACTCTCATGCCTTTGGCTTTTTCTGTTACATCTTATGTATTAGCAGAGAGAACTACACTTTGCTCTGGTAGAGCCTCTTACTGCTAGTATGTGAAAGCCCAACATTCCTTTTTATTCTGATCGGTGAACTGCTAATACTGATACAAGCATACAGAGTAGCAAACTCAACAGGCAGACAGCTCCTCTCATTTTCAGACTCACTGCATATTCTCAGTGGAAGCATTTCTACTATTTTTTGGAAAATACAGATTGAACTACTTGAGCTACAGAAGCACGTAAGACAATGACAGGGTAGAGTGAGTTAAAAGACATAGAGAAAGAGAAGTTGAGGGTGTCACAGTCCTTTCCCATACTAGCCTTTTTTCTCCTTTGAAAACCAACAGGAAAAACTAATACTTTTTTCTAGGTTATGTGCCTGTTTTTAGTTTTATAATAAGGAGTCATCTATATACAAATAAGGAGTTCACACACCATCCTTATGTCTTACATACCACGGACATTTTTGGAAAAGGACACAGAGTTTAAAGGATAATTAAGAGAAATGTAATTGCTTATGTATTTATAAATTTTTTAATAACATAAACCAGTTTTTCTTGAAGTGATGTGTCCATCTTCTGTGGAATGTTTTATTTTTTTAGTCAACAGAAGTATTTAATAGTGAAATCAATCACAATTTGGACAGACTTTATAGTTGCCCTTTGCCTTATCAATTCCAGTAAGAAAAATTTCAGCAAAGCCTAGATAAAATATACTAATCCTAAATAGGCCAGGTTTGTCACCTACCATTCCCTATAAGCTGCTTACCATAGTGAAAAAAATAAATAAAGAAGAAAATTTAAATTAAATGCCAAACAGTTGCAGACAGCACTTGTTTGGCTGATTAACTTGTAGACAAGCATTACAAATAAATCTGAACATGGTCTGCAGCAAATTAAATTCTACTGCTTTTAAGAACAAAGAATTCTTTGGCAAAGAGGATTAGCAACTTTACACCCAGGAATGCTAGTTTAATTTAATTGTTCCACAATCCAAGATTTAATATGCAAATATCATTTTGATATATAATAGTGAATTTAACAAAGTGAGGAAACAAATTCAATATACATCCAGACTGCCTTTTCTGAACTGTAATTATATACAATAAAGAAGCTGGCTGAGTCCTCCCCACCCCCCCGCCCCTTTCCATTACTAGGATTGAATTCTATTAACATGAATCAGAACAAGTGTTAATTAAAGGTTAAAATTTTTAAATGTATTTTAATTAAGAGTCTAAATAGCTGTACAATTAGAACAGTGTACTTAAAAATCACACCTCAATGATCTTCTTGGCTTCTTTGTAATTTCCTGTTTGTAGGAAGGCAAAGAAGATATCATAGAGCATTGTCATTTCACCTTGTTCTTGGCTTACAAAGTCCATTGCTAGGCAAAAGAGAAGAAGGAGGAAAAAAAATACACACATATATTTAAATCTATTAGCAGAAAAAATAGAAACACAATATGACATGAAGTTCTAGATAAATAAAAAAAGAAAACTTTATCTTAAAGTCAAAGATTAAGAATAACTTAAAAGATTATAGCTTTATTAAATGATTTTTTGTCATATTACCTAGTAACATACACATAGGACATTAAGTACCCAAGATTAGCTTCAAAGAGAACTGATGAAGGTAAGATGTTAAAATCTTCATAAAGGCAGAGCATTAAGGATAGCACAAAAATAACAGATGGGTAATTTTTCCAAAGGACCAGTTATTAACTATCAAGGACATGCATGGTATTGAAAATCTACCTGCTATCTTTCTATTCAATTCATAAGTGTAACAGAGTTCCTCTAGATATGCATACTTTTATTAAATTTTCTCTTCACAACAATATAATCAGATTAAATAAGCAATAAGGAAAAAAATCTACATTAAAATACTTGAAGGTAACGAACCTTTCTGGATTAGATCAGTCTCGCCTTTTTCTACCAGCTTACATAAGACATCGTGCATCCTTGGTAATATTTTATATTTTTTATAGCAATCAATGCTGGCTTCAAGAGCAGCAGGTAAATCACCCCTATGAAAAATAAAATAATTACAATTATAAAATATACCTAAATTCAGTTTAAGCTTACAGTAGCAGTTTAGAGACATGTAGAATGACAAATAAAAATGTAAATATTAGTGTTTTACTTACAGTAGAAAAGCATAAGCCAAAATGGAAAAAAGAAAAAACTTTATATATGTTTAAAATATATACAACCAGTCGGGCATTTAGTAAGTGCAAGGTTGTGAGTTTGATCCTCAGTTTAAAAAAAAAAAAAAAAAAAAAAAAAAAAAAAAATATATATATATATATATATATATATATATATAACCAAATAGTTCATTGTTTTTCTGGACTCATCTTTTATTATTTTGCTTGATAAGTGGTACTCAGGGTTAAAAAAAAAGTCATAGCCGATGAACACATTCTGATTTTATTATAATCTAACTTTACGTAATAAATTGCTTTAAGTATCTATTATTTCAAAAACAAGGACTAGTAGGAAATCTTTTTTCCAATTACTGATGTACTTTCACAGCCATCAGCAATTTCAGATTTGGGAAACATTAATGCATGTCAATAAACAGTTATCAAGGAATTTTTGTGCACTTATTAACATTAGCATCATATTTTTCAAACTGCCCCTTCACTAGATAAAAACTGCAGGGTTCACGCATACTGGAACTTACTATTGCTAAGATACTCTTGTAGGTCAGGGAATTCCATCATTCCTAATATTTTCAATAGAGGATAAGGTTTTTAAAAGTTACTTTCAGTTCTAAAGTCAAAGCCTTTTTTATCTGGTAATAAAGACATTTTCATTATGCTGAAGTTTCTTATGCAAGAGTATGGAAACATATTTTTTCTGGGCCTTCAAAAAGTACTTTTTTTCCCCTTTAAAAGGAATGTGACATGAAAACTATGTAAGTAAGGTCTTGCAAGAACTATAGAGATCAGGTGATTCAATTCTTCTGCCACCTCCTTTTACTTCTAAAGGGGTAAGAAAATTGAGGCATCTAAAGACTGACTGACTCACCTCTACCTACAGGGTAAGCAGGGGCAGGCAGTGGCAGCAGAGCCCAGATCCCCACTTTCAGTGCTGGGCATCTCATTACACATTATGCTAGATGAAAAGCACCAGTGTCTGTACAACCCCATAAGATGGTACAGTTTGGTGCAAGAAATTAATGAAATGTACTTAAAAAGGGGCATGGGTAGAGACAGACAAAAGTACAACCCATGACAATTAGTGGCAAGCAATGTTGGTAGAGAACAGAAATTTCTTTTACAAAGGCAACAGTTTTCAAAAGGAAGAAAGCCTTTTAAAATTTCCTGTTAAAACCTTAAAATTTCTGTCCATCATACAACTGTTATGTTGCTCAGATCAGACTGCTATTTTATCTAGATCCAGATTTTTAGCTGCACTAAAAAAGTAAAATACAAGGAGGAAGTGTTAATTCCATTGCAATAACACTGACACAATGAAAACAAGCCTATCCTAATGGAACTCTACCTTATCCTCTTACGAAGCCCTGTTTACAGTGCATCTTCCGGCACCCCACAGAGTCATTTGAATTTTTGTCATTTGGGGTGAAGACTAAATTATAGGTTAATTTCAAAACCACAAGTAGATGTTGCAGGCTAGATTACTGTCATACAAAAGAAATGCTATAGTAGTTACCACATATGATATAAAGCTTTATATAATCAGTATTTTCTCTTGCTTCAGACACAGGTTCCGTTAGTGCCCTTCTACAATTCTGCTTAATGGAAAACCACTAAACCATTTTTTAAGAGTAAAACTAACAGGTACTGATTTTTTTTTTAATTAAAAGATTTGCTTTTTCAGATCAATTCCCAAACTAAAATTGTATGGTCTCAATTGTATTTTTCCTGCCTTAGGTGAAAACTATCAATAAGCGAATGAGTAATTGTTCTGTCAATCAAAGCAACATGTTAATGTCTTTAGTCTCCCAACATGCGCTTCTGAAAATTATACATAGTCTGAGCAACAGAAAAGACAAGAGCAGCAAAATGAAAATACTTCATTTGTTAATAATTTTTAAGTATCAGTATTATTGCTCTCAGAGTTACCAACAAAATGAATTACAAATCTAAAATGAAATATTTCTTACAAATGAAATGAGAGAAATGAAGTAAATAACTAGTCAGTTCTTTTCAGTCTCTATTATCTGCATTCTGACTTGTGGGTAGATCATGTCACTTTTAAAAAGGCAAAAATTTACATTCCTTACATGGTTTATGTCATCAATAATCTTTCCTATTAAAACTTGAAAATTTAGGTTACAGAAATTAAAAATGTAAAAAACCACAATAAATTCACATCCCTGTGAAGAGAGTTTACACTCAAAGCACTCTGAATTTCCATCTCAACTGATAAGCATGCAGCTCACACTCTTAGAAGTGGTAGTGAAAAACAGATTATTACAAAAACTGAACTCAAGGACCTTTGATTTCCCTCCCCGTTCCAACACTATGAGGAGCCATGAATCTGAGCTATTCATGTTTCATCTACTCAATATGTTTCACACCAGCAAATAAAGTCATCATGTGAAAACACCACTGTAATAGGCAGGATGAAATCAGTTAAAAGCAGCAAAATATCTAAAAGAAAATGGTGAAAACATTCCCGATCAAAATGCAGGATAACACATTACCAGTGTACTTCCAGCTTCTGTGACCTAAAGTGATCTATGATTTCTTTTGTATGTTTTGTATGACAGTAAGGATTTAAAACTCTCCTCAAAAGTAACAATAACATTTTGAAAAAATCTTGTCAATACATTGAGTCTACATTCAAAACTTTAATTCTATACTTATTTCAATATACATGCATAATTTCTAAAACTTTATATATAGTTTTAAAAAGTCCATTCCTAAAAAAAGTGCAATCATTACTTTCACAAACCTTAACATAACAAAACCAACTCTTACATTTTGGTTGTTTGAGACAGGGTCTCATACTCTGTAGTGCAGGCTGGTCTTGAACTCACTATGTAGCCTAGACTGGCCTCAGAGAAACTATGTAGAGCTCGGGCTAGTTTAGGAGAAACTCTTAGGTATCTTCCTGCCTCAGCCTCTCTAATGCTAGGATTACAGGCATTCACCATCATACCAGGCAAGAAAACCAAATCTTAAGAAACTATTCTAAAATATCAGCTATTATATTTTTTAAAGACTAGAACACAACAAATTTTAAGAAACTATATATAATGACTAGTCTATGAATTAACTATATGTGCTAATAAAAAGCATTCACTTAAAAATATTTTAATTCATGAAAGTTAACTTAAGTTTTTTTGGGGAGGAGTACTAGAAGTCGAACTCAGGACCTTGCACTTGTCAGACACGTGCTGTGCCACTGAGCTATATATCCCTAGTCTCTAAAAGCATTTTTAAAAGCGCAACTGACGTTTTACTAAATTCTGTAAGCCTATGAAAGGCAAAACTATGGAAAATGATTCTGTAATTCTAACTTTAACACACACACACACAATTGAGTGGGTCCAGAAAGCAGTATGAAAACTGAAGGGAGTTGTATTTATTAACTTGAATGGATTTACTTGGCCGTTATCAAGGCTTATTCTACAGTCTATAGTTCATTTTAAGGAAATACGGGTATATAAACAAGGACTATTAATTTTTCATTACATAGGACAACACTCAAAAAGGCTACTTTGTAGCTCATGTAGATAATCTAATGTCTCTTTAGTTTTTAATATAAAATTAAAGTATAGTGTGGTAACAATGACAGAAAGACAAATGCTAAACAAGATATAAGCTTGTTGGACATTCACTCACATGAAATATCTGATCAGAGAAATATTTTCTTCTAAGGAATCAGGAAATGAAGTATTCCTAACTCAAAAAAATTCCTCAATGTATATAAACGATAAAAATCATACATGTGTTCTATATAATCTTGAGTTATTAAAACTTCCTTAGGAAATAACTTTTCAATCCAAAGCACATACTTAATTTAAACAACAAAAAAAGATGACAAATATTGATTTTTAACTGGAATAAAGTGCTTCAACATTATGCATAAAGTGTTGGTGAAGTAGCAATTTACCTAAAGGGCTTACTGATTGAAAAGCTCTCAAATCTAAAATCACCAGAGGAAAGTGGAACTGGGGCTTTGGGGGAGGGGGTAAGGGTTAAAAAAGAAAAAACAAACACCACCATAAAAACAAACTACTTTATAAATCTTCAGCAGATGTTTAGCATTGCAGAGAAACTCAGAAGAAACCATCATCTTCACAGAAATTATTCTGTTACGAGAACCAGCATTGAAACAGCTAAATGTTTTTTCTGTTCAACATCTATAAATGAAGAATTTTCAAGGAGACTCGTGTTGCAATTACAACTAATCCTCCCCAAAAAATTAACTGTGTTGAAGGCTTTGTAATTTCCCTAGGTACAATTTAGCTGTCACTTACTTTAAAATTTACTCAAACATGCGTTCCGAACAGCACTAACTTCACATGTCAAGTGCTTTCCAGCCAATTGAGTCTAAACTGGAAGTCGGTGTTAAACAACTGAATGATTAGACAAGATAGCTCATTTCCCTGCTCTTTTGTTCAGAATAAAATGCCACATTTACATTATCAGGCTCAACAGGATTTTCTGACAGAGGGAGAAAAAATCCTACTGCACACTGTCCGTACTAAGCACATGAAGCCTGTCATTTACCAATCATCCTTCAAAAAGCAATAGCCATGAATGTAACTTAATTACGACCCAATGATCCTTGACGAAAAATCATCTTATCACTGTCCTGTCCCCCTAGGGCAAATGAAACACTTTTGTCCTTTGGCACTGATGATGCTAAATTCTTAATTGCAATAATGGAGTAAAAGAGACAAACCTCCTTAATTTCCTTTCAGGACACAAAGAGTTTTATTTTAAAAGGCAAGCATTCCCATAAATAATAAAAGTATCCAGTACAAATGAAGATGCTAAATTGAAGGGGAATATGTGTGACAGAATAAAAAAGCATTTTGAACAGTGTATTTCCCACTTACTTAAAGTATAAAAGCATTACAGTGAGCTTTAAAACTTACATTATTAGAAGTTCATCTTAGAGAAACTGTGACATTTGTAACGAACCCAAGATTAATTTAGCAAGAGTTCTGGTTATATATACAAAGTCCATGATGTACATAAATAAAATACATATGTGCGCATACAGACTATAGCACAAAATGGTGCCTGTGTGCACACACAGACACACACACGCAATCCTTAACGGAAAGCAGAAATTAAAGCTGCTTTGATCATTTGCAGTAATATAATCCAGTTAAACAGCTTCAGATATTTTTCACATGCAACGAAACCAAAATAGATCCGCTATAAAATATAAAACAAGTGAATCTGAAACTGCATCATACATATTTTTACGCCTTCAAATCTAATGGCTCAGATTTTATTGATTTCATTTCCCTTACTATAATATGAAGACTAATCAAAAGTTCTTTTTAACCTATTTTAAAGCATTTCTTCTATCTTAGTATGGAGGATTCCTACCATCTCTCTGAATCAGGTATGATTTTAATAAAAGAAATATATTTTAAAATAAAATAGAAAAAACTACTCACAGTAACGCTTACTTATACTATAAGTAGATAGATGGCTTATGGATTTTAATATAAAAGAAGTACACAAAAATTTAACCGTATATATTTCTTTTCTCTTCAATTCAGGCATTATCATTTTAATAATATATAAGACCAGTTTACCAACTTCTTTATAATGTAAAACTGACACTATTTTCGATTTCCCTTTGCACATGAATAAAAACAATATGTATTATTTCTAAACCTACAAAGTATTTTCATATTATCTAAGTAACACAAACTGAAATTATTGCTTCCCATGTATTTTATCCAATGCTAGAAGAGATGGTTCAAAATTAAAATCCAAGGAATACTAAAGATTATCTTTTGGAATTCAACCTCATAGACTGGTTCAGAATTACAATATGCAAGTGATATCCTCTTTAAAGTCTTTTGCAATGAAATGCCAAAAAGATGTTTGCTTTTGAAAGAAAGATTGCAGATTTTTTAAACTGATGCTCTGAAATGTGTTTTACAATTTTATCACAAGTTTAAATAAATAAGGTTCACTCCCAGATAAACACATAACCTACTGGGATTAACTGCATGGTATTAACTGCAAATCAGTGAAGAGTGAACATATTTATTGCAATCAAATACATGTGGACTTTTTGGCAGCCTATGATAGTTAATCCTAGTATTCCTCATGGTTCTGAATTTATTAGTTACCAACAAAGCTATTGTATAAAAGTTTGAAAGTCAGTGTTTCATTCCACATTTCCCCCAAGAAAAGTGATACTACTTTCTGCAATTTTATAAATGTGAAATTTGTTTCCATTTTATAATTCTTATGATGTAAAATAGCAGATGTAACCCTTTTTCTAAGATGATACAGAAAGACCCTGCTACAGAGACTGCCTCTACAAAGTAAAAATATCACAAAAGAGAGACAAAATCTCCTCAAACAAAAACAGAAGGTAAGAATTTAAGTATCTGCAAGTAGCAAGATGTTAATCATAAAGGAAAGGATACTAAATTAGATTTCTTTAGCCCAGTTAACAAAGACAGCCACTTTGACTGAGACATAAAGTATCTGGTGTCTTAAGTAATGAAAGGCACAGGGCACGCTGCAGGTCAGCATCTGAACTCCATGCCATTTCCATTTTGCTTTGGCTAAGCTCTCCTTGGTTCATGAGCCCCATCTGCAGACCTCTTCTGGAAAGCATTCTCATCTCCACTGTCCTTAATGTATTTCTATTTGTGTAACGATACTTTCCTACCATGGCCTCATTTACTTTGTTAATTATTTTATTTCTGCTCAGTAGTGTAGGAGGGCCTATTTCTTCTGGGAACCAGGCCCATTTCTTTTAAATCCTTGTGCAGAGTTTCACACACAATTTGCAGAGATGGATCTTTTAAACGCTTTGAAAATTCTAGTAGGAAGCATATTAATTATAGGATTTTTATATAAAGTTGGCTGTGAATATGAGAACTCAGTAATACAGTAATTGTTTGAATCACTCTTTCTTTAAAAGGATATAATGCTGAGATCGTGGAGGTTAAGATTTGAATAATCTAACTCTGATAACTGCTTATGATTGGACAGCAAAGGAATTATTTTAGGTGTGTGGGGATATGTGAGTTCACATATATTAATATATATACTTCCTAATAGACAGCTAGTTAAAAGGCTGTTCGTCAACTTAGATTTAAAATTCAATACCAAATCTTTCCTTATATCTAGCTAATTACATTCTCTAGTAAGTACAAACTAATAGAAACTTGAGAAGACTATTAGAACTGTTAAAATACACAATTCTATTTTTCTCCTGTCACTGACATCTATACTAAAGTAAAAAAAATTCTAATCACAAAATAAATAAGCAGTTACAAACTGCATGAAGTCATGGAAAAGATGGCAAAGAGGTAAGAGCTAGAAAAGTGAAAAAGCAAAACAAAATAAAATAAAATACAAACTAAAAAAATAATCCTTGTAATAAGGATACTTCAGATGTTACAAGAATAGACTGATTTTTATGATTTTTATTACAACACCTTAAGCTAGGTTCATCAAGAGCATTTCAAATGAAAAATTTCCCAACTCAGTAAATCTTGCCCTATCACCAAAGTTCACCTTTTCTCAAGACAGACATCAAGATTTCCCAAAAGCTAGAATAACTGTACTGGTATAGAAGATTAAAACTACCACATGGAGCCCAAAAACACTATAGGTATGTTTTTAATATTTACTGCCTGGGTAATAGTTATGGACATAATCAAAAACCGAAGGGGATCCTTCTTTTTTATATTTATTATTAGCACTTATTAGGCTCACAAATGATAGATCTGATTTCATGTACCATGACCACATATTCCTACCAAAAGGAAAAAAAAAAATCACCAAATATTATTCCACTAAAAATCTCAGAACCAAAGGACTACGGGTGGTTTTAAAGGTCACCTAGTACAACTTAGCTCTTTTATTCTTTGGCAAATGACTCTGAAGTCTTCCATATAACCACAGTATTTACAGAGGATAAAATGATTAGACTCATTTTTTAAACATAGTATTTAAAATTAAAAATTCAAAGAACTTACTTTTCCAGGTGTACAGTGACCAAGGGGAAACTTATGTTGGTAGATGGTTTTGCTAACCCTAGAGTCACGATGGCTTCATGCAACTGTTTTACCGTTTCACTTTCACCTCTTAAAGCTGCGCCATTTAAGATGTGGAAAAAGGACAAGACTGTTGCATCTTTGATAAGAACATCCTTCTCTTTCATCTCCTTCAGAATGTTAATAGCATCTACAATGAAGTAACACAAAAGACCCTTAGGTAATTTCATGTGGGGAAAACAAACTGCTATTAAAACAGCATTTCAAGCCCAGCAGGAATGTAAATTCTAGTGTATAATGCTGATTTCAAGTTAATTACTACTTGCATTTCTAAACGAGACTACAATTATAAATCCACAATAGCATGGTTTTATCATTTCCCTGCAACTTTGACTACAAATTATAGATAGAGACTGTGTGCCCACTCTGCACCACATAACCCTGTACAGTCTGCCCTATAGCTGTAAGATCCTCCTAAATGGATGCTTTTATCATTCAGAGCTAACATCTGCTAAATCACACCATTGTTTCTCCAGCAGATGGCTTGTCAGGAGGCCAGATAATAAAGATGTGTTTACACTGTATATACAGCCAGACTAATGGTCTGATACCGATAGGGCCTGTTTGCTATGTCGATACTAATTAGCCAAGCAGAGCCAATCAAAGCTTTCCAAAAGACTGCATGTTAATACATTAGATTCATTAAGCTTCATTAGGAAGCAGAAACAAACATTTTAGGATATGGAATAAGTGCATTTTTATAATGTTATTCTTAATTATTACACAGATGAAATGTTTTGACGATGTTATAAAAAGTCATTTTAAAAAAGCAGGCTAATCTTTCTAAAAGAGTCTTCTGCATTAGAAAGACTTCCCAGGAAATATTTCAGTGCTCAAATCATATGTTCCCTGTACGTTTTCACTCTGAAACAGTCTCTTCTAAAAAGGAGTAGAGGAAGGCTAAAAATGAAGTTCCAAAATAAAGGCTAATCAGAGTTAGGAAACAAGCAAACAGTAAGAATATATTATCAAGAATAATTAATTATAGTAGGTTTAGTAGTTTAATGCTATCTCAACAATAAAAAAAATAAGAGTATACAAATCAGCTGTATAATCAGTTATGCTTTTCCTATGCCTACATAAAAGTTTTAAAACATTTTGTTAATGTTACTAAAAGTTAAGACAAAAGCTACTGCAAAATTCAGATTCTTACATATCAAGTTATGTTTATAGGTTTTATGTTCAGCTTTCAAAACTTCTTAAACAAAAACAAAGCCATTAGTGCAGGCATAAAGCAAATTGTGCCATAAGTCATGATCTTCAAACTCAATCCAAACAGCATTGCTAATAAAAACTAGCTGCAGAAATGCAAAAGGCACTGAGCTGTGCAAATGTAAATGACAAGCTTGCCAATCCATTAAAACTAATGGCCTACACTGGCCAGCAGCTCTGGTTGGATTCACATGCAAATTTGTATGCAAAGTGTTGAAGCACTTTGCAGGACATGATATACCATTAATATCAATTCGCATGTTATTCCAATGGCAAATACTTGCATTACCTCTTTCCTTTATGTCCTGAGGCTTACCTTGGAGTTTGCCATGTTTCCCCAATACTCTTACAAGACCTACATATTTACTGGTGTCAAGGACAGCAGATGAATCTAACCGGTCACTATAAAATAAAACCACAGTTACAGCATGTTAAAAGTCATTTTCACTCTGCAAAAGCTCAATCGAAGTCTGAAATATTAATTTTGGCCTTTAAAGATTTTTTAAGGCCATATCAATCCACATGTAATTACACTCACAGTGACTACAGAAGTAAAAATCTAACAATACATATGTTGGATCTACCTATAAATGTACCAACAAAGAAAGGATTTGATTTTCTGGCACCTTATTTAAGTGATTCTAACCTTCATCATGAACATTGACTACCCTAAATGGCATATTTTTATTTGAAATCAAGTTGGAAAACAAAAGACATCTGAGAAATGGACAGTATGGAAAGGGAAATGTTAATGTTATCAAGCCTTATAAAAAGGTTACCATCATTACTGCTGTGATATGTAACTGTATAACCAGTGGTGGCAGGGTGTTGTGGCCTATGAACAAGAATGTTGTACTATACATAGAAAAGATACTGCGCTAACAAGAAGCCATAGTTCACCACTTATACTCAGAAAATTTTTAAATACTGACCATAAAATTAAAACTATAAAAACTATAGATAAGTATTCAATGCAGGCCAACCATCAAGGGCTATATATCAGCATAAATGCTGGTAACTTGCTTCCAGTGCCAGGGTACTCACAATTCTTGTTTCAAGTTCAATGCATCTTCTGCATTATTATGTCGACAGCACAAATTTATTAAAGCTGCATAGCCACCAACAACCATGTCTGATTCATATTTTGTTTTCAACTCAAGGGCTTTTTGCATATTCTAAAATAAAGAATTGAAAAGGCAGGAAGAAATTAATGTAAAGGTTAGAATGTCACATTTTTAGTTTTAGTGTTCAGAGTTTAGAAAATTTAACAATACTTTAAAAATAAATAGTATCATGTTATCAAACTTAGAACTGTACCTCAGTATTTTTATTCACCTTTTAAACAGCAAGCAAGATAGACGATAGCTAGATAGACTAGTTTACCTGGTCTAACAGATTTGTATTTATAATATAAAATA
Source organism: Dolichotis patagonum (assembly GCA_004027295.1). Taxonomy (NCBI): domain Eukaryota; kingdom Metazoa; phylum Chordata; class Mammalia; order Rodentia; family Caviidae; genus Dolichotis; species Dolichotis patagonum. The sequence goes on from PVJX010005065.1 coordinate 50,019, forward strand.
GGTTACTATTTATACAAAATTTGATATTCTAGCTTTGTGCATTATATTATTTAAAATACCTCCAGGTAAATATTTCCAAGTCAACCCCTATCCACAATCCAATTTACACATGCAGAAATATGTGCCTGTATCATTAAGAAGTTTCTCAGTCTAGTTTAGTATTCAAGCAATGTGAAAAAAAATCTTTAAAAATGTAATAGTACCATGTTATAATCTTGAAATTAGATTGTATTTTTTCCCCATAGCTTTTAGAAACTGAAAAACATCTAGTGATATTTCACTAATTGTACACACACACTAAAATGAACACAAAGTACAGCTGGATGCCCGCTGAAAAAAAGGCAAGAGACCCTTTATCTCAGAGGGCTTTTTTTACGGCACGAAAATGGAATTTCAATCCCTGCATTAACAACCTAGTAATATTTGACTTGCAAATGACTATGGCATATATCAGTTGCTTGACAATCTAGATATAAGAGACCAGAGCCATGGCTTGAAAGGACATTTGGCATGTATGATAAACCTATCACAGCTGTTACTATCATTCACTTTGCAGATTATCGTAAACAAACTACAGCAACCAGAAAACATGCCATTCAAGGTGTAGCTGAAATTAGTTAACCTTTCATTTAATTGCATTGTTCACAAGCATGATGTATAATAATCAATTGCAAAAATTATAAAAATCATATTTGGTTTCACTTACTGTGAACTATAAAGAATTTTTTACTCTTAATAGCATCTTTGAAATACTTAAATAACTGTTACCTCTTCTGAACAAAGGATTAATATCAGTTGCTTTAGGACATCTTCTATAGGTTGATTATTATCTTTTAGTTTTTCAAGCGTAGACTCTAAATCAGATGATGTAATATGTGAAGTCTACAAAAATGGAAGAAAAAAGAAAACTTACTAAAAAATGAAAATGCAACCCTTACAGCTCTTCTTTCCAGCTAACCTTTGTTCCTAGTTTCCTAAATGCCATTAATGCACTCAAGAATATTAACATGAGGAGCCATGAATGGATTCCATGTCATTATGCATCTCCCAAGATTAGACACAAACTTTCTAAGGTGCTGATTTTTCTGGGATGGAAAATATATTTTAACAACCTCTTCAGACTTTAAAAATGTGAGGAACCATTGATTTTATAAAAACACAGCCTAAAATTTTTATTAAATGAAGTTATTACAGCGCATAGAATCCACTAAAAAACTACTTACTTTTCGAAAATCTATCTTCTCTTTGTCCACCAATGCATAAACATCCTAAAATTGGGATTTAAATTAGCACAGAATTAGAAAATACAGGGAAATATCAGCAAATGTTAAGACTAAAATTTTAAAGTCCTATCTCATTTTACTCATACCTGTCTTGTTAAAATTTTGCAGAAATTGTTTATACTTAAGTAAGCATTACAACTAATGTTTTAAATGTAATCAATATATAGTTTTTATGAACAATGAAAATCTTTGTCACTGAAATAAAAATGTATATATTTAAATATTATTTTAACATGCTTTTATATATAAATTAAACATTTCATAAATTTGATTACTATTTTCACACACACACACCTTAATCAATTCAGGAACATGATAGCTATCCAGCAGATTACGAATGCCTCTGTAGATATTTTCAGAAATTTTTATATTCTGTGTGGACAGGGGGAAAGAAAAAAAAACCCAGAGTTTTAGACAACTAAACTGAAATTTGTCTAACAGAAATTATCTCAGACATAATTTAAGTCTCCAACTCTTGCATGTCATTGAGAAGTGGTCTGGTTGTACTTAAAAGCAGCAATTTCAAATCTAATAGATACATGTCAGGCAGGACAGGCATTATATAGCAAAAAATGAAATGGTACCATCTCCTTTAGCTGATGGAAGTATTGTCTCAAACGCTCCTCCTTGGCCTGTACCTCTGAGTCACTCATGCTGTCAATCAAGTTATAAAGAAAATAGCCAACAGCTTCTGTGGAAAAAAACAAGAGAAAGCATTCCACTAAAATTACTGAGACTGTCATGTTATCAAGATTAATTTATAAGAAATCATTTTGGTGTGAGATGTCACCCTGATGAGAGGCTCTGAAATGGCAACAATGATCACTGAGGCATAGAGATTATGTGGTTTGGGAGCACATATCTAACTGGTGAGTGAAAGGAATATTAATTATTTTCAGACCGAGTGACAGCTTTTCAGTCCTGAATCTTACTTCAATCTATCTTTTTCCACCACTCTGTGACAGAAGTGGTGCTGCCCAAGGCCTTACCCCTCCCCTGTCCAAATCATAAGCAGTGAGAAAAAAATAAATGTCTTTACACATTTCTGTACTAATTTTTTGGTAGACAACATTTAAGAAAATGCATAAATTTAGAAAGGATTGTTAAATGTTGAGTATAGAAAGTTAAATAATTTTAATAAGCAGATACAGTAATCCTGTGGAGAGCTGCCTATTAGCCAATGAAAAACCACGATTAACAAAGATGTTTTATAACAACAGTAATTTTCCTATGCATTCAAGCATAAAGTGTATAGGGTCATGTGTTAATGCCTAGGATAGGAGATCTGATCTTTCAGGAAAAGTACCTTCTTAAAGAAAACTGTATGTTCTAAGTATCATTATATGCCAAAATAATGTCTTTCTAAAAATTCACAAGACATTTTTCCTACTTTACATATTTAAAATTAATCCACAGCTACATCATATAAACACTAAGAATCACTGATTTTAAGCCTATTTCCATAGAAATAAAATACATATAAAGAAGCATTTCCTTGATATCTGAAAGTCTTATGTTTTATCTTCCAGTCTTATGTTTTAATAATTACAATAAAAGCAAATGCCTCGTAGATCTAAAAATGTTGAGATTATCAATATAAGATTTACAACCAAATATTTTCAAATTTCACTTTCAAAAAGAAGTGTTTACCGCTGTAATCCCTCTAGTTCACCATTACACAGAAGAATGGATTTGTGGATAAGTTACAATCATTGAAATTGAAACACTACCCGTTGGTCCTGAAAGCTCCTGGCAATAACGTCCATCCTTATACAACAATTCTGTTATCTGGTAAGACAGAAAATTCGTGAGTTGCGGCAAGGAAAGCAAACAAGAACAAATACAATCTGAAATTGAATTCTTGAAAAAATAAAGCCTCTCCCCAGTAAGGTATTACTCTGTATCACAGTAATCCAACACCACCTCAACCCACAAAGGAGATTGTTTTGTTTTTAAATAATAGGTTTGTCTTCTAAAAATAAAAACAAACCCATGCTGAAGGAAAACTACCATGTTTTATGAAATGTCACAAAGAAAGACTCTGAAGTGATTTGTTTTACATCACTTTAAACTAATTGTTATAACAGAAAATAGCGTTAGGAATTGTGAACCAGTATTATTTCTTATCATATTGTTTTTGGTCTTACTGAAGCTGGACCTCTGCCCTCCTTTTAAATCAAAGTTTGTAGAAATAGTAAAGTAAAATATGCTGGACCAGTATATATAACCTACACTTTCTAGGATTCAATGGCATCCTTGTATTCCTATTAACAGCAGTAAAATAATAGGGACCAAATGTTCTAATGTGTTTGTTCTTGTTACTCTTATCAATTTTCAAACACTAAAAGACATATGTAACACTTATTTTTCAACATTTATTCCCACATTAATTTAAAAGAATCCAAAGATGTATTTTATGATCAAAATTGTTACATAACTGACAGTATTGGTTTGTAACTCTGAAGACAACAGTTGCCTATATAGCCCCTGGCTGAAGACAGAATAAAAACATATAGTAGTTGTCCAAAATGATATGGGTTAAGAATTCTGAACTACTTTATGTGTATTCTACAACTGAGTCTATTTGTCCTTAAAACAGTGTAAGTGTTAACAACGGATGCTGTGTTTGTTTCTATGATACTTACTAGCTAATACAGAAAATTAGGCAAACTGATCATAGGTCACCATGAAAACAATGCTGCAATTAATGGCAATACAAAAGGTAGGATAGAAACAAGAATTTTCAAAATAAAAACAAAACTGTCCTCATCTACAAACTCCTTTAATCAACATACACTTGGTAGACAAATTTTACCAGAAACTGTAGCCATATATAAGATGTAGTATAGCAATACTTAATGCCAAATTTGAAGCAAAGATACATTAGAATCTCTTCAGTCAAAATAGAATCACTTATAAATGTAAAAACCCTCACTATTAGATTTGACAATACAGTATGAGTAGCAGTTCAAGAATTGGTTGAAATCTAGATTTTAAAAAATATTTAAATTGGAAATTTAAATTGTTTAATTTTATTAAGCCAAAAATCTTTCTGTAGTTCATAATTGTATTTCCTATATACAACCAGTTAACTGCTTAAAAAGGTAGCAATACCCATTCATACATAGAAACACAAACAAATATATATACATATATACATCAAAATAAATAAAGGACAAATGTCATTGTGACCATTTTAACAGTGTTCTTCTGGAAAAGTTCAGTCTTAGTAAAAATTTAGAACAAAGTCAAGGGCTAGTTTCTTAACAAATGTCCTACTGTTTTACAAACCACTTCTAAGATTTTAACTCCATTAACTTACAGTAGAACAGCATAGTGTGTAAAACTTTTGCTTTTAATGGATTTTTACATACACCAAATTATGAGTACTTACCTTGCTCCAAAGATTTATATTCATAGACCTGCAGAGGGCAGCAGAGGATTAAAAATAAACCCAGAGGTTTTAAACATTTTAAATTAAAATGTACCTGCAATATGCTATATAATGTATACAAATCACAAACTCTAAATAAGCAAGTAAATATATATTTGGCAATCAAGCTGAATCACCAGGACAAGCTTCAAAATAAAGACTGATTTGGGTAAGAATCACTAAAAAGACACTCTTAAACACTGGGGTCCAAGTTTGATGGAATAGGATGATGGGTAATCTAGAAGTCTGATAATACAATGGTTGTTACTTATAACGGAAAAAAAAAGTAACTATATAATGGAAAAACGAAATACTTTCACTGAGTGATCAAAATTAACATCACTAATTAGTTGCTGATGGATACTATGTCCCTTTAGATGCAATTTCCTGAAAAGACAGATTATTACTAATATGTATTCCAGCTGGGAATGCATAACCTGAATCTAATTGGGGCAACCATTATTAGGAACATTCTATAAAATGACTGACCTGTGTTCTCAAAAAATGTTAATGCTGTAAAAGACAAACGCTGAAGAATTATTCTGGATTAGAGAAAGTTAAATAGAAATGACAACTAACATCTATCCCTGAACTGGATTCTGTGTACAAAGGAAAGAAATGCTAAAAAGAACATGATTGATAAAAGTGGAACATGAATTACATTAGCTAAAAAATATCTTGGTTACGTCGAGCTTCCTGAATTTGTTAACTGTGCTGCTGTTGTCCAAGCATATCCTTCTTCTGTGGAATTACATACTAACTAAAGGGTAAAAGGGTCATGATATATAAAATTTAAGTTCAGATAATTCTAAAAAAGCCCACTTTATTTAAAATGGTAAGACTGTGGAGGCAGTACATAATGTGGTAGAATGCTAGAAGTTAGTGAATGTGGCATACATCAGTTCTCTGTGCTACACAGTAATTTTCTGTAAACCTAGAATTATTTCAAAGAAAGCAAAACAGAATGGGTGACTCAAATTTTCCCTATTTAAATAAGAAACTATTTACAATACAGGATAAATGAACATTGACCTGAAGTCATTTGTAAGCTTTGTATATTTGATGTCTACAAGTTTTACTGAATTTAACTTTAAGATGACAAATTGTTTTCATGGTAATTTTACATAGTAAATGTACAGGTATTCCTCATTTAATGATCTACCTGTTTAATAACTGTTCAGACTTAGAACCCAAGTGCACTATTCAGACTTATAACCTGTCTCTTTTTAAACAGTTCTGTATATCTTGCTTATAAAACCTCAAATTCTCTTTTTTACAGTATACTTTATGCAGCACTGTAATTTGTGCTAATTGTACTGCACAGTACTGCAGTTTTATGTTGTTACATATCACAGTACAATAGGGAGGAGCTTTGCAAACAAAAGTGAAGTCACCGAGTTGGAGTTAGTTCAACCATTTCTTTGCTCTGAATATTGTAATATATATACTATGTACAATTCCTCATTTAGCAATCAATTCACGTAACAACCTGGTCTCAGGACTATAACTAAGTTGTTAAAAAATGTCTATAAAATACATACTGGGCTGGGGATTTAGTTCAGTGGTGTAAGCGCCTGCCTGGCAAGCGTGAGAATGTGAGGTCATGAATTTGATCCCCAGTACCCATAAATAAATAAATAAATAAATAATAAAATCCATGTTTATAATATACATACAACTCACAAAAATTCATAGGCCTTTTTAAACTTGACATTGTTGCCACTATACATTTTTAATGAAAGTATCAATGTATCTATAGTATTGTACCTTTATTGTTTTAACCAGGTACTAACGAAATACTTTCCTCTTTATACCCTGCTGATTGGACTGAGGTTATATTCACTTCACCCAATGAAGTGTTCTACTCTGACTTACTCCTGAATGTTCAACACAGACCACAGTGAGCTAAGCTGCAGAATGCACTTGAGTATTTGCTGATATTTGTCAGATGCCTAGTAGTTGGTTACAGATTGCCCAAATACAGGGAACTCTATGCTTCTCATGACTCACCCATGACCTTTCTTGTTGACTTCCTTGGAAGAGGAACTTTTAGGGAAAAAAGTCAGATCCAGATGCAAAGACTGTTCATATTTTATGCTCTTGGAAGACTTGATAAAATCAGTAGTGTTTTTCCTTACTGCCTGGGATCTGCTCATTACTGCACTTATTCTATCAAAATTAATCACATGTTTTTTGGGAATACACATACAAGGGAGTGATTACACTGAAGTCAGGACAGCAAGGGGCTGTGGGTAAGAAACACATACAGGTTCTTAAACTACCACTGATAACCCCATTTCCTTATCTCAAGTGCAAGCAACAGGTGTTTATTTTCATTCATTTTTGATACAGTACACTTAGGTTTCAGACACTCCTTTACATGAGTACAGTGATAAAAAATTTTCAAGTTCTTATGACTAATAAAATAGTGAAATTCTTCAGAATTCAGTTATTTACTAGAATCCTTATCATTTCCTATTTGATTAACATATTAATTCATGTTTTTTCTCTACCCTCAATGAAACTTTATGAGGAAGCAGAATTTGGAAAAATGACACTGTTTTCTCTAAATCTAATTTGTATCTTTTTTTGTCTTAGAAGTGTAGGGCTGAAGAAAGTGCTAACAGCATGTTTATAGAAGGCTGGTTTCAGCTTTGAGTTTCTTCCAGTGGGAAATGGAGTTTAGAAGTAAAATCATAAAAGAATATTAGTATTTTAGCCCTGTTACAAGCAAGCATCTAAAAAATTGCAACTCAAGCAGAACTTCTATAAATTTAACACAGCAACGCCAACACTTCCCCAAACACCTCCTAAATGAAAACAAACTTTACAGGACTTTTTTTTTCACAGTGCTGAGGATCAAACACAGAGCCTCCCATGCTAGGCAAGTGTTCCACGACTGAGCTACATCCCAACCCTTATATAAACTTCATCTTAAAACAAAGTTTCACTACACTGCCCAAATTGGCCTTGAACTTTTGATCCTCCTGCTTCAGCAGTTCTAAGTAGCAGGGATTACAGGCATTTGCCATAGCACCCGACAAATCAGAACTTTTTAATGCTAGTTTAGAGACACAGCACCTACTACAAAAAACAAAACAAAACAAAAAAACTCATACTTTTGGTAGCATTGGCAAAGCATCATAGACACAGATATGTTTGTTTCTATTGTACAAACTAACAAATAGAAATGCTAACTTGCCATGACCAAAAGGTACAGAAAACAAACAAAAGAACTCTAACTTCTTCATTATCTTTTGCTTAAGCTTTTAGTTCATTTTTTACAGTTCCCCCTTCCTAATTTGCAGCAAACAAATCACCCCGTTGTCTTTCACTGCTGGTGCAGTCAGGCCGTCATCAGTGAGAAACTCAATGGCTAAAAAGAGCACCTTAAAAATCTGGCACTAAACTTGATGACTTCAGCAGGGTTAACTTTTGGTTCTAAATTTTAGAATCAGAAACTTGATTTTTTTCAACATATGGAAGACAAGAACACTTCAACATACAGACTCCCACTGGCCAAATTCAGGCTTACTACTAGCCAGAAAGTCATTCCCTATAGAGTAGAGAACTCTTTTTCTATGTACTAAAGAAGCATGCCTCCACACTAATTCTGAAACATCTTTCTTTAGGTACACTGTATTCCCAGCCATGTTCTGAACTAGCTTCATTGTCACCACGTCTCAAAAAATCACTCAATACTTTTAGCGGTAGAATTTTCAGTCTATATAAAGCATATACCCTTCTCTTTTTCATCTGGACTTTGTTCAATGCTATTGCTAGAAAAGAAGAAGTTGTATTGATTCTAAACATCATTTTGCCCTGAATTTGACGTGACAATTCACTAACTTATCAGTCAGACCTAAATATCCTTTAAAATCCGGGCATGGTGGTACACTCCTGTAATCCCAGCACTCAGAAGGCTGAGGCAGAAGGATCTTTGCAAATGTGAGACCAGCCTGGGCTACGAAGGGAGCCCAAGGCCAGCCTGAACTGCACAGCAAGACCCTGTCTCAAAAAGACTAAATAAAAATAAATACCCTTTAAGATGCCCTTGTAGCCTTGTTTTTGGTTTTATATTTTTAAGGGAAAAAAAACAGTTAAAAGTAAAAATTCCCTAACAGTCTTCAATAAACTCATCCTAAACTTTTAAATTTATATAGTTTTTTAAAGATGACTTTACTGTTAGATATTAACGGAGGACATAATTTTATGAAATGGAAAACTACAGGAAGAGATTACACTTGTTACTCATCTACCATTTCTTGAACTTAACATACAGAAATACTAGCTTTCCACAGAAATACTGCTCTCCCAAAAGCCTGTCTCAAAAAAAAAAAAAAATTCTGAGCCAACATGGGTTGCAGTCCACATGGTATGAACTATCATCTGTTAGGCCCTAGACCTACTGCTACTAGTACTACCATTACCAGGTAGGTTTTAGTAAAAAGTCGTTAACGGTCAGGGATGTAGCTCAGTGGTACAGTGCCTGCCTGGCGAGTGTGTGGCCCTGAGTTTGAGTCTCAGTACAAAAACTAAAATAGTAAACACCACCAACAAAAAAGGCCATAAATAAATAAATAAATAAATAAATAGTAGGTAACTAAAAGTTATACTCCAATAATAAAATGCAAATTTTCCCTATGTTTCATAAAGTGACTAGTATCCAAATACAATGTTCTATATAACTTATTAGACCCTTAACTTTTGACAAGGAATCACCTTTTGTGAGTCTCTTATGTGCTAACATGTACAGGACTTTCAGGTAAGTTAACATGGATTCCAATGGCAGTGACACTGGAGACAAGTGACTCAATGCCTATCTATACTTAGCTTTCTCCTGGTCATTCAGTGAATTCTAACACTGCTAGTTTATAATGGGACCCTGAGAAGCTCAGAAAGTAACTGTTTCAGTGATTGTATTGATTGTGCTGACAAAAGGAGAAAGTATTTGATTCAACATAAATGAGAGAAGAGCTTGGCTACAATAACTGGTAAAATATAGTTTTAGAATCTATATATTTAAGTACATGCCTAAAAAAGATGAATTAACACATTCTTACTAAGTCTACATCAAGAACAGTAGAAGCTCCTGGGCATGGGCTTTTTCAAAGAAAAGTACAAGTAATCTAAAACAAAATAGATAATTCACTGGCTTCTTCCCTACTGGTTCTCAATCTATCCCTTCTCTTCCTTTTCTTCATTGACTCCTTCCATTAACCGCCCACAATGTCACCCACAGATTTCCCTCTCATCTCTCTACAAGGTTAAAAAAAAAAGGAGAAAAAAACAGGGGAGATAAAACTTAAAAATCAGACACTAAAGACAGTATCTTACAAACTGGTAAGTTAAAGCAGATGACCTTATAGAAAACAGACAACAGATTTATACAGGTATTTCAAAGGATAGGAAATCCAAATGGCCATTAAGATGAACATATGCTCTAATGCTGCTTAGTCATCAGGAATGACGCCAAGTATAAATTATACACTGAGCTAGAATTTCTCATGTGTTAGCTAGGCCAAATTTAAAAAGCATTACAATGTTCTGTAACTAAAAGGGAAATGAGTACTCTCATACATAGCTGGCAGATGTGTGAAATTACAGGTATGAGCTAATAAAACTTCTTTTGGAAAGTAATATGGCAATAGCCTTTAAAATACAGATTATATACCCTTTGAAATCAAAAGCCTTCTTTTTAGGTTCTACTAATTAAGGAGAAAAAGCTACATACATATACCCCTAGAGAATCACTAGACTTGGTCTTAAAGAGATTTTTGTCACATTATCTCTAAACTAAAAGACAGTCCCTTCCCAGAAATGAATATAACAGGGACTGGATTTTCTTCCACATCAATTAGTATATATATGTGTGTGTGTGTGTGTGTGTGTGTGTGTGTGTGTGTGTGTGTGTTCCCGGCTGCTTGAACCACCAGTGGTGCACGCATGACTGTCCCGTTAGGCTGTTTGTCACACTGGTGGTAGAAGTACTACAGTCATGCATGGGACAGTCATGCACATACCACTGGTGGTTGAAGCCGTCAGGCAGCAAGACGAATTACAGCCCTGTTATGAACGGGTTAACAGAGTACTTTGCTTTTTATAGTAGTGCAAAAAATTTGAAGCAATCTGAGTCCAACAATAGGGGAGTGACTGAAAAATTACAGTATACTCTTACTCTGGAATCTTTTGCATGTATTGAACTAGGCATTAAGACCAGATGTAAAGAATGGTATCAGTTCTGTTTAAAAACAAAACATGTAACACCTCTAAAACCTTTTAAGGGTATCTTTTCCTATACAGAGAAAAATATGGAATATACCGTTTTAAAATCTGAATTTCTAAAATGAATGTTTATACAGAGGGGAAGTACTTCACGAGCCACATTAAATTACAGCTACAATTTTACATTATGCATTTTTTTGAGGGGGGGGATGCTGAGTTTCCAGCAATGCTCAAAGGAATCTATGGCTCAAAGGATTTAAGAACCACTGTCCTATATTGTTCCATTCAATGGTTTCATACCCTCCTTGTAGATAGCACCCAAATCCCACCTAGAGACAATTGTATCCTAATCTAACTCTGTTCTTTGCCAAATAGCACTCTACGGAAAATATAGGTATCTCAAAACTAATACATTCAACAGTAATCTAGTTTTCTCTCTTTATCTTAGTTTGTCTTACTCTCCTGATCACTAACTAACCTTTAATAAACACAAAGTCATTATACCCTGTAAACTTAACCTCCATAATTTCATACACACCTTTTATTATTTCCACTGCTGAAGTCCTACTTTAGTTCTGCCCATCTGAGCGGTAATAACTGAAAAATAACAGCCTACAAGCTGATCTCCTTAGAAAGGTCTGTTTGCAAGCCTGGCCTTTGGCAGACACTTGAGAATTTAAATTTTCAGGGAAGTTCCCATCACTCCCTAAATAAGAATGGCTTGCTGTGCTTACTAGTTTAGGCTGAATACCTAGTTTCCTTTTAGGAGTCCAGAATCATGGTTCCTGCAAAAGGATACCTTCATTACTGATGCAGTAATAAAACCTGGGATTTTCAGGGTGAGTTCCTCAGTTCATGTTAGTACAACTTATTGCTGGAGGAACAAGCGCGTCTTGTGTGTCTCTACTAGTTAAGGTTTGTGTCTGGTTTCTTCTAGAGTTTGCCCATGTGCCTTTTTACTAATTGTACTTTGTATGCTGCAGTAAATTGTATTGGAGAGTACAAATAAGGCTGAAGACTCATAGAATCCTGTGAGTAACCCTAGGGAACACGGAGTCTTAGGAAAACTTGTTACATCATCTCATCCTTACACTAGAAGACGGGACCTCCCCAGCAATGACTGGATATAATAGGGACAGGATCTGTCCCCATCTCAAACAAGTGAAAAATCAGAAATAATGATTTCAGACATCAGACAGCAAGCAGTGGAAAACAGTGACACATGAAAGAAAGGAAAGCAGCATGGGATTTCCAGGAAGATGGCAGAGTGGTAAGCAGCAGAGACAATAGCCTCTGAGAGTTACTGTCCAGACGCTGGAATATAGCATTGTGAAGAAGACAAGAAGGGAAGTGGGTCCCTGGTCCCAGGAATAAGAACCACTGTCCTATATTGTTCCATTCAATGGTTTCATACCCTCCTTGTAGTATGAATTGAAGCCCACAGAGACGATGAAAAGAAAAACTTCAACAAAGAAGAAGGCGGGAGTCAGTGGCACCTTCTCCCCGAGACGGGACTCACTGTGTGAGAGGAGCTGTTTGGACCTGGGGATGTACCGTCTCGGTCACAGGAGGCCTCCTCAGAGAGACACAGCAGTGGAGGGAAGCAGCAGATGTGGAGGACTGCGCTGGCTGGCAGTGAGTGCACAGCACTTGGTCCTCCCATGGGAGAGTGATCAGCAGGGAGCCATTTTGGAGATGGGCTGGCTCAGCTCAAAACCCTGAATTGCCACCAGCTTCGTCTAGCAGCTCCCAGCTGGGCGCAGATCTGTGGAAACTGCCTGTACTGTGGCAAGCCCAAGGAGTCCGGTCTCAGAGCAGACCAGCTGAAATTATCCACTACCCTACCAAAAAGCTACTCCTGACTTGGTAGGACAGATCGGCAAGATTTGGGACCCTGTTTCTGCAGGATGTCTACTAGTGAAACCAGAGAATCCTGAAAGTGGACTGCTTCTTTTTCGTTTTCTTTTTTCCTTTCTCTGGTTTGCTTTACATTTTGTTATGTAATTACAAATCTAGTTCATATGGTTAAAAGTTGTAAATTAAGTTGTAAAAGTTGTCATTTTCTAAGCTGTCTTTGATGCTATTGGTACCACTATAGACATAATTGTTCTAAACAGCTATTGGTCCTGGTATTCCATGACTGAGATTGACTAGAGGTCACAGAAACTATGGTGGCACAGTGCGAAAGAACCAGGGAGTGGGCCAAACAAACAACTTCTCATCTCCAGCAAACTGAAGAGGTAAGATCTTCCAACAGACACAAAACTCAAAACCAGTAATGCCTGGAAGATACCTCAGAGAAGTAGTCATAACTTAAGGGTCCTAAATACTAGCAATAAAGCAATCTACCACATGCAACTTACAAAGCATCACCCCAGGAATTAAACTAAAAAGAGAGAAAAGAAAATGAGAAGACTCCTAAGCAAAACGCAATCCCAGGGCCAGGGATTTAGCTCAGTGGTATAAGCGCCTGCCTGGCAAGCGCAAAGTGGAGTTCAATTCCTGGTAACAAAAACAAAACAAACAAAAAAAAATGCAACCCCAGACATCCAGTTCACCACAGGCAAATCCAAGATGCAGAGAAGTAGGACATTCGGAAAGCACCCCACCAGGCCTCTCTGAAGTGGTAACAATACAGCAATTGAATGAGGCTCTGGAAAAAATGAAATCAGAAATAATCTCTCAAGTAACTACAGAGATTACCAAAATACACATCATGCTTAATTAGGGCAGTCACAGAAAAAAAAATAGAAGAGCTTAAGAAAATTATGGGCTCAGCACAGCAAAGAAATGGAATCCATAAAGCAGATATCCAGGAGAATAAAAAGTCCACTGAAAGTATTTGAAACAGATTAGACCAATGAGAGGACAGAATCTCAGATATTAAAAACAGGCTTGCAGTGAGCAACCAGGAAAAGAGAGATTTCTCAAAAATAGCAAGGGACCATGAGAAATCAATCCAGCAGCTAGTAGATAAAGCAGAATCAACTAAAATTAACTAGAGTTAATAAAAAAAGCAGGAGACATCACAAATGACATTAAAAAAATGTTTATAGATATCATTACAGAAAACCTTCGTGGTAGACAAAAAGAATTTGACATAGAGATAAACAAGGTATATAGAACTCCATTTAGGAATGAGCAAAAAACCAAACAAACAAACAAGCAAAAAAAAGCGGGCAAGCTGCGGCCACCCCAGGGCGAGAACTAGCAGCTTCTCCTGAGATCCACACTATCCTGGAATTTAGGACGCTAGGAAACCAAGCAACCAGCTTGCTGCCCTGGTAAGTGGGGCTGAGAATCAAACATGCCATCCCATCCCACCCTAACCCTGTTAGCAAGTGGGAGCCAGAGGTCTGAGCATCTCTCGGGAGGTTGACCATACGTAATATTGCAAATAAGAGGAATTTCCTTCTACCATCTCTTTGAAGGCAAGTATTTTTATCACTGTTTTGCTTTGTCCTGATTAATGGTATTGCTCTCTACTCAATATTCTGCTTTGATAAGTTCTATAATATTCTGTATTTCCTTTGATTTTGCTATACCTGATTGAAAGAACAACTATTGTGAAGATAACAAGATATACTATGGTACCTATTACTGTTATCTCAGTAACCTGCTGTGAAGTTCTGTACCAATTTCACTACACTGTCTCAATTGGCTTTACGCCATCTTATTCTGTTATATTTTACTACTTTCAAAATAATAAAAAATTTTAAAACAAAACACTATAGCCAGGCATATAATAGTCAAGATTCTGGAAATTTAACACAATAACAGAATCTTAAAAGCTGTTAGAGAAAAGAAACAAATCACATACAAAGGAAAGCCCATCAGAATCACAGAAGACTTCTCAGCACAAACTCTCAAATCAAGGAGAGCTTGGAGTGAAATACTCCAAGTTCTAAAGGAAAACAACTTTCAACCCAGACTGATGTACCCCCACAAAACTATCTTACAAAATTGATGAAGAAATAAGATACTTGCATGACAAAGAACATCTGAGGAAATGTATGACCACCAAACCACCACTCCAAAATGTTCTGAAGGATATTCTAGAAAGAGGTAACAAGAACCATAGCTCCACAACCCTAACTGAAGGAATAACTAGAGAAGGCAAACAATTAAGAGGGAAGGGAAAGCAGCTTGGTAAGCCCTGATTTTATCTGGAGACTTCAGGCCCCAGCACAAAGAAGGAGAACCTAGATCCCAGTGGTTACTGGAGATGAGAATTCAGAATCCAGCACTCACGAGGGCAGAGTGCTCAAAAGAGGTGACCCGGACAGAGCATCGCTGAGATCTAGAGAGGGCTGCACTCTGTCTACAGCTTAGTACTGATGAACACATCTGTGGCAGAAAATACTTGAGCCGAGGGAACATCTTGTGAGCAGCTTCCAAGTAGCTAGCCCTGTCTCAGAACAAAGCTCAAAAATATTAAAAGAGATATGAAAAGAAAAAAAAGATTCAGCTGCTATCAGTGTGAGGTCCATAAAGTCTGACATACAATAAAACTATAAGGCAGATAGTGATCCATAACAAGAAGAAAACTTAACCAAATGTAATAGAACAGGAACTGACTCAGATAAAAGAATCAGTAGAAAGAACATAAAAACATCTATTATTACATCACCTTATGTTCAAGAAAAGGGGGGAAAAAAAGGCACACTATGTAAAGACATAAGAAGACCCAAACTGAATATCTAGAAGAAAAAGACGATGTGTACAAATGAAATACCTTCTAAACACATCTCTTTCTTGGTCAGGACTCCACACATTAGTCTACTTTCTTCAGAATAAAGGATAATTACAACAGAGGCTACAAAATCCTTGTCATAAAAAAATATGTGTGTGTGTGTGTGTGTGTGTATGTATGTATATATATATATATACATATATATATATGATATTTATGCCATTATTTGGAACCTACTATTTCTCCTTACTATGATTTAGGCTGCCTAATTTCTCAATGCACACTACATGAGAGTATCAAGTTATAAATGTATATAGGCTAAGCTGGGTATGGTGGCACATGTGGAAGGCTGAGGCAAGAGGATCATTGTGAGTTTGAGACCAGCCTGGAGTACAAAGTAAGCTCAAGGCCAGCCCAAACTGCATGGCAAGACCCTGTCTCAAAAGGAAAAAAAAAAAAAAAAAAAGTACAGGCCAAGTGTACTGAAAGTCACCAAGAGCAACAACAGAGAAAAAAATTACAGCAAAACGACACAAAAGTGAATAGCACATATAGGGGAAAGGTCACAGTCAGGTACACTGAATGCAGGGGCAGGCAGGTCCACACAGTTTTGTTTTCCTATGTGGTGCTGAGGATCGAACCCAGCAGTTGGCATGGCGGCCCAGTGCTCTACCTCTAACTATACACCCAGTCTTGCCTATGCAACTTCATCTGAAAGTCACTAAAAGCTCAAAGACAATGGGAAGATTTACATACTTCCAAGGGATGAATGGAAGCTTGAGCTTATACTGTAATTGCTACCAGCCTTTTGGGATTTCCCATAGAAATAGACCATTACCTCACTAAGGGTGGGCCATCCTCTCCCACTCACTAAGACTACTGAAACTAAGACCATAGATTATTAATCAAGATTTATAATGTGTAGTTGATAGTGGCACAAGCCTGTAATTCCAGCACTCAGGAGGCAGAAGCAGGAGGATCGTTGTGAGTTTGAGACCAGCCTGGGTTACAATGTGAGATCAAGGGCAGACTGAACCTCACAATGAGACCCTGTCTCAAAAAGACAAAAACAAACAAAACAGAAACAACTAATGATGTCATCTATATGTTCCCCTTCCCCAGCTAATCAGTATTAGCTAAGTGGCTGTATTTGTAATCTTATTAGCTGATTGTAGGCTGACCCACATTGTACACATCTGGTGATGCTGTCCATTCTGGGAGAGATGACATTGGCAGCAACCTACTCGACTCATCCTGTCTCTCAGAAGCTATTCCTATTCTCCAGTAAACCTTTCCTACTCTTAAATAAATTTTTTTAAAAAGCTCAAAGACTAAGAGTGCTGGGATTACAGGTATGCGCCATCATGCACAGCCTATCCGTAAAACATAACAAATGCCCCTCAAACTGACTAAAAAATGTTAGGTTAGGGCTAGGGATATAGCTTAGTGGCACAGCACCTGCCTGGCAGGCATAAAGTCATGAGTTCAATCCCCAGTACCCGGGGCGTATGGGGGCGGGGAGGAGTTAGTGAAGTTGAAAGAAATGCCCATGACCTACAAGTTTAAGTGAGAAAGCTTTTGGAGTCTTTCATCAAGGAAAACTATATATCCATAATTATGGCAACATGGATTATTTTCTAAAAATCTAGCTTTAGCATTTTTATCCAACTGATTATGTATTCTACACTTTTCAGATTTTATTTTTAAAGGCCAGACTTTTTTTTCTTTGGTACATAAAGTGATAGGTTAAAAGAGTGCACCTCTAATCCCAGCTTGGGAGGCTGAGGCAGGAGGACTCCTGTGAGTTCGAGGCCAGCTTGGGCTACAAAGTGAGTTCAAGGTCAGCCTGAACTGCATATTGAGACCCTGTTTCAAAGACTCAAACAAAACAAAACAAAACAAAACAAAAGTGGAGCCAGGGATTTAGATCAGCAGCATAAGTGCCTGCTTGGCAAGTACAAGGTTATAAGTTCAATCCCCAGTACCCAAAACAAAAACAAACAAAAACGTAGAACTGCATTGGCTAAAGAAAAGGCAACAACAAATAAGCATGATAGTACAAGTCTGTAAGTCTCAGCACGATGGGTAGCTAAGGCAGGAGGGTCACAAGTTTGAGCCAAGACTGGACAACTTACTGAGAACTTGTTTCAAAAATAAAAATAAAAACTGCTGGGGATGAAGCTCAGTGCACATGCTCTGGGTTCAATCTCCAGCAATGCGAAAGAAAAAGAGGGGGCAGTGGCACAGAAGCCAACCTACTTGTTGACCTCTTCTTTCCTGCAACTGGGTTTCTGGAGGTGTTTACAAAATAAGCCCTTGCTTCCATCACAGAACACTGTAAGAAATATTGGGATTAGTATCAGAAATCGTTAATATTACAAACATAGAAGGAAAGACAAAATTAGTAGTGGGGCATGGTGATGCGTCTAACCCCAGCACTTAGGAGGCTGAGCAGAAGGATCACTGCGAGTTTGAGGTCAGCTTTAGCTACACAGCAAGATGCCATGGGGGGGTGAGGGAACACACAAAATTAGAAGAAAAAAAGCACTTTTATTGCAACCACCAATGTTAACAACTGATTCAACAAGGATTATCCATAACCACTAATACCAAGAGTGACAGATTTGAGAAAACAGGATAGATACAATGTACCCAAGTATCACTCCAAAGATTTCTTCTAGTTACAAAGGGGATGAGAAGTTCTTTTGTAAGGAAGAGGTGTGAGGATTATTACAACTTTAGCCAAGTGCTGTACCGTGGATACTGACTGTCCCTTAAAGGCCTGGTCCTCAGGGTGGCACTCTTGGGAGGTAGTGGAATCCTTAGGACAGGTGCTGGGGGCATGCACTCAAAGGGTATTAAAGGACACTAGGCCCTCTCTTTTCCTTTTGCTTCCTGGTTAGGATGTGAGCAGCTCCATTTGCTGCTTCAACATAGGCCCAAAGCAATGGGGCCAACAGCTCATGGACTGGAACCTCTAAAACCACCGAGCCAAAATAAATCTGAGTTAATTATCTCAAGAATTTTGTTGCACTGATGGAAAGCTGGAACCAAATGATCGAACAGTTGATGGCATTAATACTGGACACCTCACACATCCCTTCATGTGACACAGGAAGTATCCATCTCTTACGATGTTCTTGCTAAAAATGTCTACTTTGATTCTCCATGAGGAAAAAAAACACATTTATAAAATGTGGGAAAGATATTCTACAGGGAAACTAATCTAGACTCCTCATTAAAAACTCAATGCCAGGGGGAAAAAAAAAGGTAAGAGAATTGTTCTTGATTCAGAGAAGAAACATAGCAATCAAAATGAAATGGATGAATTTTAAATGAATCTTCAATGAAAAGTAAAACATGTATCAAGGAAAGCTTTTAAACTTTTAAATCTGAATATGGACTATGTACTATATCAGGTGACACAGTATTATTACTATTTTAGCCCTGATATTAATACAATAATATACATGACCTTATTCTTAAAATAAGATTTTTTTTTTTTTTTTGGTGCCGGGGATCCAACTCATGACCTCGCACTTGCCAGGCAGGCGCTTAAGCCACTGAGCTAAATCCCCGGCCCTTAAAATGAGATTTTTATGCTGAGATTGCATCATGTCTAAAATTACAAATGGTCTGATGCCCCCCCAAATCCATCTGTAAATACATATAGCAAAAAATTAAGAGAGAAAGGAAGTAGGCAAATACAGTACAGTCTGAAAAATTGGTGAATCTAAATAGGTTACGTAGAAAAAAAAATTCTTTTTTAACTTTCTTTTTGTGAGTATTTTCAAAATAACAGAAGTGGAAAATGTCAAGAATGGGGTGTGATAAGGGGGTCCTTGTGTCACTGGGGACCAGCCTTTGGAAAGACCTCAGGAGTTCTCACAGGACTCTTGAGCTCCTGCCAGACTGAGTGAAGAGAGTGATGTCTTGCAGTGAAAAGGGCCCTCACCAGAGCTGAGTTGAAGCCTTTGAACTTCTAGAACTGTGAGCTAAATAGTCTTTTTTTCAAAAATAAAGTTAGCCTGCCTCAGGTTCCTCATGGTACTAACAGAAACTAACAAAGAAAGGAAAGAAAGCTGGGCACAGTGGTACAAGCTTGTAACCTAAGCACTTGGGAGGCTGAGGTAGGAGGACAGTTGTGAGTTCGAGACCAGCCTGAGCTACAAAATTAGCTCAAGGCCATGGTGCATAGTGAGCTCAAGGCCAGCTTGATCTGCACTGTCTCAAAAAAAAAAAAAAAAAGGTGGGGAGGGGACAGATCAGTAACTTTCCTTCAACACACAGAGAAGGGTAGTAGTAGTATACAGAATAAAATCACCTTATAATTAAATGCTCAAAAATAAACTGAATGGGGTCAGATTTATAGCTCAGTGGTACAGTGCCTGCCAGGCAATCACAAGCTCCAGAGTTGGATTTCCAGTACCCCAAAACAAACAAACAAACAAACAAACATAAACTGAATGTACACGCAACTTTGACTATTAACTCAACTTGTCATCTTCAAATAGCTCGCTCTTTCTGGAAACAGATCTTAACCAATCTTCAGTTCTTGGGAACGATTATGTAAAAGACCATTTAAATTCATTTTGACTACGTATTTAGAAGGAAAAATAAAACAGACAAAGTTATTTCAGGTAAAAACATACAAATTGCTCATCTTACCTCTTAAAGCCTAGAATTAGGCTTCCTCTCAGAGAATTTAATGACAAAGGCAATGTATTTGATTCCACTACAAAAGAAAACAATCAATAAATGAATCTCAGACTAAACATAACAATTAAAAAATCCTGAATTACCAACTTATTTGATAATATTTTACTAACACCTTTCAACTTTCAGCTGAGAAATCTTATTTAAAAAATGAAAATATTTTCATATAAAACTAATTAGATAATGTGGTAATACAGTAGTACCTTGATGAATGCTTCTGTCTCCAAACAATTTGATTCGCAAGCACAAGTATTTGGCAAAATTTTATTTTTGTTTGCAAACTCTGCACCAGGTGACAAACACAATTGTGGCCATCGCTCCCACACAAATGCAAACATGGTCATCTTTTCCAAAACTTTAGAACACATTAAGTTTGTGAACCGAGGTACTACTGTACATGACTGCAATATACACCATCCTTTTAAAGCATTCCTGATGTAAACATGTCAGTGATAATGTTTATTATGTCAACAAACTTGAATCCGGCTGCTACACAAGTGAGGCTATGTGGTACTGAACACTACAGCACCATAGAAAAGAGACCTGTAATGACCTATACTCTTAGATAGAAAGCGAGAACATACTTTTATCCTAAGACTATTGTTGGGTTCTGTTTAACCATTCACACTTTCTCATTAAATTTTTCACCACGATCAATGACCTAATAAAATCATAATAAAATAACCAATTTGTAACCAATTTGTATTAATCTTTTTTCTGAGTTGTGTTTTCTATGTTACTCATTTTGTCATTTAATAGTCAACAATCTTGCATATTTCTATACTGATACTGTAAGTCTGATTTGCCTCAGTGTAAGACTCACACATTATACTTTTGTTTTTGTAGACACAATTATACTATGTAGTACAAGCTAGTCTAGAATTCATATCCTCTTGTTTCAGCCTCCCAAGTGCTGAGTCTACAGGTATGAACCAACACATCCAGCCTTTATACTGCTTCTCCATATAACTTTTGTCATGGCTAGAAGGCACTGAACCACTGTAGGTACCTCAATTTATTTTTCACTGCAATTTTATTATAATGGTGTCATGCTGTAAATAGCTGATTTCATCTTTTCACTATAAATGTAAAGTAGCTTCTGAATGATACAAGGTGAGTAGAGTAAGAGAAGAATTCTCAAATAAATTTGGAAGACAATACTACTTAAAACAAGATATATGGTTTAATTTTTAGAAAAATGGATCAGAAAAATCACATTTATAAGTTTTTTGCAACTCATTTAAGTATAAATAAAAAAATTACACATAAGAATTATTTTAGATCAACTATTATATCATCTGAACAAGGAACTTAAGTTTCTCACTAATCTTATAGTGCTTGAAAACCTAAAACATAATTTTTAAAAATGACTTGTACTTAGTCATTCAAGGAATTTTAAAGTGGACACAACCACATGCCTCATGCCACCTTTAATTTTGGTTTATCAATAAACTCATCACACCTACAGATGCCCATGGGAAGATGTATCCTAGTACCCCACACAAACCTGAGCAAGAAAACCCATCCTTGTGAAGCAGTAACCAACAGTGTATTCCTGAATGCTGCCCTTCATTTCCTGAAGGGCAGCATTCCTGAAGCAGCAGCAATCACAGAACTGTTCTTCAAAGACCCAAGTGGGAAGGGAAGGTGCTGACAGTAGGAAGTTCTAATATTTCTTTAATCTGACTGCCCCTGGCATTTTCCTTTTTCAAATTTAATAAACAACTTCTTGAAAATGTATTTTTATACTATTCAAAATCGTACTTCACAGAATATTGTCAAGTTGGGTTTGTTGTTTTTAATCTTAAAAATCTCAGCAATCTGGATGCTGACAAAAAGCATCGTTTCCTTAGCAACAAACAACTTGGAAAACTCAAGAGGCTGCCAATAGCGTGCAATAGATGGAATGATAAAAGGAAAAAGGCGGCTCTCGTGTAGGCACCTTAAGAGCCCAGACTCCTGTGCTAATGCTTCTGTTTTCATCTTGCCGGTATGGAAAATCTATGAATTATACAGAGAGAGGGCAAAATCAATACCCTCAGAATGCAGCCAGCATTACTATACAACCTTTCACACAAATAGCTGTATCTCCAACAGTCGCTTTTTTCATACTGGATACTGTGCCTTTCCCTTACAATATTAACTATTTTTAATTAACGAACTAGTTTCAATGACATAGACACAGTAAAAATAATCTTTACAAAGCTTCTATCTGCACAGTTTGACTATGCATTTATTAGAGATTAACTTTTAACATTTTTTGGAGATAAAAATTAGTATGTGGGTTTTGGTTTCAAATGATATATTTTTCCTTTTTGTTGTTTTTTTATATTTTTTATTTTTATTTTCTTAAATGATGTATTTTTCTTAAGAAACAAAAACTTAGCAATTAATTTGACAATGATATAAAAAACTGTCTTTGACAATGATGTCAAAGACTTTAAGAAATTTTATTTGTTAAAAGATTCATTTGTTAGAAATAAAATTGTGCTTTGATGAAAAGGATTAAGTCAGAAGATCTTGCTTTTGGCTCAAGGCACCCATAGTTACTTTGGACAAATCATCTAACCTCACTATGCCTTTCTTCGTAACAGATGTTAAATTGTAGGTGTTAAGAATTTTCATCAATAAGTTCTAATTTTCACAATAATAAGATCTCATCCAATTCTCACTAGACAGGCAGCACTATCCCAATTTAAGGAAACTGAAGCCGAGGTTAAGAGACTTATTCCAGGTCACCTACCAACTGCTATATTATACAAAGGACCTGAGTCTTCTGGTCCCCAAGCCAACCTCCACTCTTTTACAACCATGTTATATCCAAAGTCCTTCCAAATTTAAAATTATCCCTATGTTCAACTTGAAAACTGGCTTATCCATCTATTTTAACAAGATACACAAAATGTTCTTGTTTGCACTGCATGAACTACCCTGCATTCCCTTACCGTAACCAGATTCAATACCTATCAAGTTTACCGCTAATGGTTCATACTTACAAAGTGATAAAACAAAGTCTAAGTTCCCTTTCATTGCTTCACTTTTCACTTCAGCTACACCAAATGAATTACTTGTAGGTAGACATTCATTTTCCTAGAAATAAAATATATGTCAATGAAAATATGCCTCAATTTTGTTACATCATGTAAGTTTCTTATATCTTGAATATTTCTTTTTACCACAGCATTCTTTGATAATCTATCATTTTAAAAATGTCTACAAAAGGCCAGGGATTTGGCTTAGCAGTATAAGTGCCTGCCTTGCAAGCACGTGGTCGTGAGTTCAATACCCAGTACCAAAACAAAACAAACAAAAAAAACCAACCTAAAAACATCTATAAAAATACACAACTAAATAACTGAATTTGGCAAAAGCTTTGAGATAGAGCTCTAATATTTCAAATTAAATGCTTATCTAACATACAATAATCTGTTATCTCTTGAGTTTTTTCTTTCTAGGAAGTTTACTACTGAAGATACCAGAACAATTTTCTAACAAAAATTCAGTGAAAATGCCAGGCAAAGTAGCACAACTTATGATCCCAGCACTCAGGAGGCTAAGCCAGGAGGATTGCCCTGAGTTCAAGGCTAGCCTAGGCTATACAGTGAGACTCTGTCTCCAAAGTCAAACAAACAAACTCAATGAACAGAACTAAAATAATATTTTGGAATTTGTAGTGACTTTAACTCCAAGTATGTCACACCACCTGCCCAAATGTTAACTGTTTAATAATTTAAGTATATAAACCAAAATTTTACACAACTATATTGTGTAAAATATACTGAATCATTTTATAATAGCACAGTATAAAAAACTGCACAGACAGTAACAGGCAATCAATAAAATTATGGCAAAAAATAATTATTGTATGACCACACAATAAAATAGTGCACAGCATTAAAAGAGCATCTGTGGAATTACATATTTCTAATGGGAAAGTATTAAACGGAAAGTCACTAAATAATACGAGTAATATTATCTACTTGTTGCTAAGAGATTTAAGCAGATTCCCATCTGAAAGAATACACGGTTTAAGCAAAAATGCCTGACTCAAGGAACCATGGATAAGTTGTGTGGTCTTAATATTAACATTTGCTAGTTATCAATGAATACAGGTTGTGTACTTTTTTAAAGATGATGAAAAAATGTATTTTTAACATAACCTAAAATTAAAAATCATATATATGTATGTGTATATATGTGTGTCATATATATGTGTGTAACTACTATTTTTACAAAGCTTCAGAAGATTATATACATACGAGCATATTACCAGTCCCTAGCTCAATGACTTTTTTTTTGTTGTTGCAATAGGAATTAAATCTAGGGGCTCTGGAGACATCAAATTCCCAGTCACTCATTATGTATTACTTTGAAAAAAAAAAATCTAGGGGCTTTGTGCTAAGCTCCATCCTCAGTCCTTTCTGACACAAAGTGCCTCTAAATTTCTAAACTGCCCAGACTGAGATCAAACTTGTGATCAGCCTCTTACTATCTTGGGGTTTTAAGCATGTAGCACCACATCCAGCTTCACCTAGCATTTCTGAACATTTAATAAACATTTGGTACACTTTTGATTAAGAAAACCTAGGAGACAGCTTTATGTAACTTACAATAGATATAATGTTGAGAAAGCATTTTCACCAACATAATCTCACCTGATTCATAATACTGTATCTCCCACAAGGAGGACAGGTAGTACCATCCCAAGTTAAGAAAACTGAAGCAAACAGTTTAAGAAACTTGCTCCAAATTTACTGTGAATGTATATTTATAAAATGATAAAACATTAAAACAAAAGATAGTCTCTTCAATTATACAATTAAGTACAACCCACTTGGAGTATTTCCTTTCTTGCAGGAGTTATTCCAATTCGCTATTCCTTTTCCCCAATAAATTTTCTTACTCTTAAAAAAAAATTATACAATGAAAATCACACTTGTACTCACCTGCAAAACTGCACGCGCTGATGTCACACTATCAAAGGAAGGAAACACATAACTTAAATATGTTTCTGGATCAGGCTCTATACCCACTTCACGCATTCCTTTGAGGACATCAATTATACCTGTTAGGTAGAATACAGAAATGAAGAACTTAGAATAAATTAACAAAACATCAGAAAGTGTAGTTCAAATACTCTCTATAGGATAATACAGGAAAATTACTCAGCATTTTATCTAAAAGAGAAGGCAGGAAAACAATGAGAAACAAAAATTAATTTTTCCTTTCTTAATGAATACTAAGAAACTGTCCTTATAGCTGCGCATAGTGGTGCATGCCTGTAATCCCAGCACTCGGGAGGCTGTGGCAGGAAGACTGCTGTGAGTTTGAGGCCAGTTAAAAAAAAAAAGAAAAAACTGTCCTTGAAATTATGACAGGAAAATTTAAAATAATTAAGCAATAAGCCTTACACGTTTAATACCCCAAATGAATACTGTTTAGAAAACATTAGCATCTCCAGGTGTGGTGGCACAGGCCTGTAATCCCAGCAAATGGGAAGTTGAGGCAAGAGCATCACTGCAAGACCTAAGTAGCCAGCCTGGGCTACTGAGTAAGTTCATGCCCCAGCCTGAACTAGAATGGGACCTTATCTCAAAAACACAAAACATAAAAGACATTAGCATAACCACAAAGCAGTGATGGACTTACACAAGTAAAATCTGAGGAGAATAAATGGAGCAGTGGGAAGGGATTGTGGATCACAAGTTCAAAGCCAGCCTGGGCAACTTCATGTCTCAAAAAGTAAAAAAGTAAAGGGCTGAGGATGTAGCTCTGGGGCATGGCACGAAACACACACACACACACACACACACACACACACACACACACGTTTCAATTAAACATAAGTAAAAAATTCTTACAATTTAAAAACAAAAAATGAATAGAGAACAATTGATTCTAATGAATCTCACTGTATTTGAAATTTAGAGAGGAGATATAACAGTGGCAGAGATCTTACTTATCAGGTTCAATCCCCAGTACCACAAAAACAAAACAAAAATAAACAAAAGAACTTAAAAGTTTAGTACATTGTTTCTTCCGCCTCCCGACCCACAAAAATATCTAACTTTTTAAAAGGTCATTTCACATTTTCCAAAGCCATGATTAGCCTCAAATAGTACAAACTGATTTCCTGACATTAGATCCAATTAATTCTAGAAAATTAATTGTTCAGGTATCACCTATTTTCACAGGTATCATCTAATTTGTGGCTTCTTTCATAGACTATAATTTAAATCCTTATTCCTTTTGAATTGATCTTTGTGTATGATGTTTGATACTCAAGTGTCGACTAATTGCTCAGGCATCTCCCAATTTCACAGGGGCCACAGTTTAACAGAAAGGACATACTTATTGCCTCTCTTAACATTTATCATGTTAGTTGTATTACTTTCACATTATTAAAACTTCCCCCTAAAAGTCTGTGTTTCTGACCTACAATATGCCTACAGAAAAATTACATTTCTATAGAAGTTTACCATATAAAGCACTCTAAAAGAAGTAATTGATTATAAATTCCCAATAAGTACCAAAAGATACTGTTAAGTCTATTAACATTATTAAATATCTGCACGTTTTTTAGACAAATTATTATAACTTTTAATTTTGATGAGTTCAATCTATGTAAAATTACCTAATATTACATTAAAACAAACAGACTAATAAATGGCACAGAGAACCCAGAGCACAAGCACCTACAAATAATTTTTTACAAAGGTAACAAGAATAAAGAATAGTTCCTTCAACAAATGGTGCTGGGAAAACTCAATATTCACATGTAAAAGAAGGAAATAGGGCCCTTATCAAACATCATGCACAAGAATAATTCAAAATGGTATAAGGATTTAAATTATAATCTATAAAAGGCACAAAATTCCTAGAAGAAAACACTGATTTTACCAACAATTTTTTAATATAATACCAAAGCACAAGCAACAAAAGCAAAAATAAGTCAGATTATAACAAACTAAAAGCTTCAGGATGGCAAAAGAAACAATCAACAAAATGAAAAGGCAATTACAGAATGGGAGAAACTATTTGCAAACTATGTATCTGATTAAGTATATATATTCAATACATTTAAGGAAGTCACACAAGTCCATAGCGTGGACACACACAGACACACACATACACACAATATTTCAAAATGGGCCCAACAACCTAAATGTACATCTTTAAGGAAGACACACAGGCCAGGGATCTAGCTCAACGGCATAAGAGCCTGCCTGGCAAGCAGGCAGTTGTGAGTTCGATCCCCGGTACAAAAAAAAAAAAAAAGACACAAATGACAGGCAGGTTTACAAAGAAATGCTTAACATCACTAATCATCAGTGAAATAAAAATCAAAGCCCTAATGTAACACATCTCACACCTGTCAGAATAGCTATTGCTGCTTTGGGATGAAGCTCAGCCTTACCTAGCACATACAAGGCCCTTGGTTTGGCCCCCAGCACTACCAAAAAATAAACAAAAACCCAGAATGACATTTATCAAAAAACAAAAAATGCTAAAGGGACCCCTAGCATACTGTATGATGTAAATTGGTTTGGCCCTTATGAAAAACATGCAAGTTCTCAAAAATTTAAGAACTACTATGTGATCCCAAATCCTACTTATGAGTAAGTATCCAAAGGAAATAAAATCACTATCTCAAAAAAAGAAATAGCTACACATCTACGTTCACTATAGCACAATTGACAGTAGTCAAGATAAGGTAACAATAATAGACAGGAAAACAAACATTGCAGAGCCAAGAATGTAACTCAGTGGTAAAGTGCTTCCTTAGCATATCAGAGGCCCTGAGCTCAATCCCCAGCACAAGGGAAAAACCTAAAGGAAACAGTGTGCATGCATGTGTGTGCATTTCCATATAGTAATACACAGTCTTTTAAAAAGAAATCTCACGGGGCCAGGGATTTTAGCTCAGTGGCTTAAACGCCTGCCTGGCAAGCGCAAGGCTGTGAGTTTTTTTGGTACCAAAAAAAAAAAAAGGAAGAAATCTCACAATTGGCAGCATCATGGATAAAGCCAAAGTACATTATGCTGAATGAAATAAGCCCCACACAGAGAAACAGATAGTGTACAGTTATGCAGTTTAATGACTCTTCAGTCAATGACCAACTATACAATAGTGGTTCCATAGCATTGTAGTGGAGCTGAAAAATTCCTATAACCCTGAGACTTTGTACTTACTGTATTACAACTGCCTAAAGGATTCATAGCATCATGCTGTTAGATCCATGGCCTAGAGTAAAAGGTTGTAACATTTAGCCTAGGTCTGTAGTAGGCTGGGTATTTTTAAATAAAACTGTAATCTTTGAACAGTAATGAAAACACCTAATTAACACAGTTCTCAGAACATTCTCAATAAGTAACATGTGACTGTAAAACATGGTCTCATTTACACGTGGAATCTAAAGACATGCTAAACTCAGTTGGAAGGAGATGAATGTTTATTACACGGGACTGGGGTATAAAGGAAAAAAAATACATTGGTCAAAGAATATAAACTTGCTGCAATAAAATGAGTAAATTTTGGAGACAATGTACAGCACGGCAACCATAGTTAATACTGTACCACATCCTTGAAATTTTTAATAGTTCTTTATATCATAGATTTTCTAAGGTCTGAAAACAGGTCAACAAATTCTTTGCAGATAAAAGATTCTTATTCCTATGTCTAATACTTCACTCCATCATCCACACTCTTATACACTTCAATCACTTAATTCTTCATTCCTCCATAATCTTTCTTTATCAGGGGAGGGGTACACTGTATGCATGTGGACTGTCTGTGTTGCTGACATTTTTAAATTTCTCACTGAAGCTACAGCAAACTTAAGCCTGGGATCAATCAACCCTCAGTTCAGGCAGGGTCAGTCCTTGCCTCAGTCTTCCTCTGGTAACTTCACAAACTACTGTATGATCAGACAAAAGGATGGGAGTGCTTATCAATAAGGGAAAAGCTGATTGAGCTGAAATTGTATAGCTCTATGAATTCTCGTCAAAAAGTATATTTCTTTCTAAAGCAAAAAATAAATATGAACTTAAGATTTAAAAAAATGAACTTCAAACCTCTGTGAACTCTGAAAATCTGAAGACTAAACAAGCTAATAAAAATATTTATTGTACCACAAAAACATTTATAAATCTATAGGAAAGACACCAGGAAAGTGTAAGCTTTAAAACAGTTTCAGCTGTTGGCAGACATGTGATCTACCTGACAGCTTTTGTCAACCACGACTGTGTGCTCCCTATGACTTTCACACTCTATCCACTCCACTCACTTTCTTAGGAGATTTAAGAGTTTCTTTTTGAAAAGTAAATTGCTTCTATTTCAACACTTCATGCAAATGGCATTCAGACTTTCAGATGAGTCCTTCTCTGTATTTTTCCCTTTTCATACTCTTGTATTTGTCTTTAATTATACTAGAGGCTGTAGCTCCCTCCTTATTCTGGGCTACTCATTTAGTCCAGTTTGCTGAAAGTACATTATCCTAAATAGTGACTTTTAGACGGGTGTGGGGTGCATGCCTGTAATCCCAGCACTTGGGAGGCTAAGTGAGGAGAACTATTGTGAGTTCAACACCAGCCTGAGCTACAAAGTAAGTTCAAGGACGGCCTGAACTGCATAGTGAAACCCTGTCTCAAAAAGCCAAAAAACAAAACAAAACAAAACAAAACAAAGAAAAAAAAAACCTACTAAGATAAGCCATGAACAAATCATTCTAAGAATCTTATTTAGAGGCAGATAATGGCCAAATTTGCAATCAGGAAAATTCAAAAGAAATCTGATCATTCTATTGTGGAAAATCATCAGTTTAGTTTTATATGACCCTGAATATCTTTTTTTGATTTCTCAAAGGGTTTTATGTATTTTTTTATTAAATACTCTTGCACATCCTCCATCACTATAATCATTACCTTTTCTATGTTATTTCTAACAATTTATAGATGACTCTCACTAGACAAAGCACAAGTTCACTACATTAAAAAGAATCTTAAACTACAGAAACTATATATAAACCAGTTCTCTTTTTCATGAAAGATCACAGAATACATATTTCACTATCTTGCAAGACCTCCTCCAAAGGAGAACATAAGGTTTTTTAAAACTGTAAAACAACTGACAAATTCTTGTATTCTCAAGTCATCATTTCTGAAAAAAGCATATGCTTCTGTATTTTTCCAGGTAAAATCTTCACTGAGTAAACAATTCAGTAACATTTTAAAAATGTTCCTAATGTAAAAAGTGGTACCTAATTTCCAAAGGATAACTAATAATTTTTATAAAACAAATATAGCATATTTGTACAATCTACTACTATACAGGTATAATGGTATAAAAAGAATATTTAAACACGAAGACAGAAATTCTCCATCTTACTCCCAGCACAACTGACAGCTAGACTGCAGAACCTAAGGTCAGTCACTGAATCCCTCTGCAGTCCCCAGTTCTGTCATTAATATAATGTGTGCTTTCCAAAAGGTGACTCTGAAATATAAATTCTCAGACTCTAAGATGACTCCAAGAGAAAACCCATTTTCTAGTTCAACTAGTTGTAACTATGCAAAGAAATCACCTAAATTCTTTTACATTTACTAACCATTAATAATGTAGCAGCCAATTCTAATGTGGATGCCATGATAGGTTGAGCAAAGCAAATTTACCTGATAAACATTTCAATAGGGCACCAAAAGTATTTTCACACTTGTGTAAAGTAAACAACACGACTATACACAAAGGGTTTGCAGGAATGATATAAACTTTCTGTGCCTCAAAAACACTGGATCAAAGGTTACCTCCTGCAGTTTTCTAGAGGACAGACAAAGAGTTAATCAACTAGCATATTGTTTTCATAAAGATTTTTCTAAAAAGGATTTAGAGACTTTTATAGCCAGAAACAATTAGGGAATACTTGTTTCACTATTTCCTTTAAACCAGAAGATAGCTATATATTTAAAATAAAATTGCAATATGAAAGTCTGCTAAAAGCACCTTTTTTGTTGTTTGTGCATTTTGTTTGTCACCCAATGTCACACTAACAACTCTGCATCTCATTCCAAAGTGCATTATACTGTGCGATAAAATGAAAAAGACCATTTTTTGTTTCCCCAAGGGGAGAAGTACTTCTGTTAAAAGCACCTTTTTATGAGACTACTCTTTCTGAATTACCAATAATGCAAACCAAGGAATTAGATACTGTACTCTAAAATTTAGTATTTGTTCAATTCTTATTCATGTCCTATAGACATCCCATGTGTACAAGGGAAAAGTATGCTAAATGCTTAAATGTATTTAAGTACCTGAAAGATTGAACATTTCTGTCCTTCAATCAGTATGTTGTCAGGCCATGAGCACTCATTTTACAGTAAAAGTTTTCTTGCTTTTCCTATTATTATAACTAAACTCAGTTAAGAATAAACTGGTCCACAATAAAAATGGCCACTCTGTTTTCATGAACCAGGTTAAATATAACTTTCTTAAGGCTAGACAAACTAATTGTAAACATTGAAGTTTTTAAAATAACATACTACTGTTTAAAACTAGACCCATGAGTTAGAATACCAAGATCAGAACTTAATCAAATTAAGATGAAAGAAATCCATGTCTGTTTTTTTAATGCTTACATAATATTTCACTGATTTAACATAAAGTTACATTCACACCAGATCTAATACTCAAGTATGTCTTCCTAAAGAAATCAATCCAGTGTTTACACAAACTCCTGCACAGCTCTCTGAACCATTACAAATCAAAAAAGGGCAAAACCTAACCTTGAACATTTTTCTCCTTCTGATGTCCAACTAACAAAGGCCAGAAATAGTGAGTTCTGACAGGAAAATCTTCTTTCAAAGCTTTCATTAGAGCTATTGCCAAACCTGAAAGAGATACCACAAAATATTATCCAGATAACCTCAGCAAATCGCATTCATGTTGGTTTAAATTAAAACAATACAGTACCGGTTTTATTGGCTTGTAAAGCACAGTGGAGTGTGAACTGCAAAGGAGAACTGTGCATGTGGGCTTTCTTTAACTTCTTACAATAGTCTGTCAGTTTCTCTGCAGGCTGAAGAAAAGAAAATCATATCAACTACATTGGCAAATGTCCTACTACTTACTTGACATCCTAAAAGTATTCTACCATTTTGGAGATGAAAATTTTGAACCTCTCACTGTTTTTGTACCCAAAAATCTTGCAACATAAATACAGGTTTTTATAATATTTACAATTGGTCTAATCTCTTGATATTTACATTTTAAAGAATCTTATTTTACTGCCAATTACATTATCTACAAATTAAAAACCGACAGGATACCGTATTCATGGTCACACAATGTCGTAAGAAGAAACTGCCAAAATCACTCTGATTGTCTTCCCTTGTTATAGGACATGCTAATAAAACTTGCAATGCTGTATCTTCCAATTTTTCAGTGACTAGACACAAAATTAAGTTTATTGTATCTGCAAAGAAAACAATGACATCCTTTGTTATTAAATTGAACAGTATTTTTACATGGCGATCGTTACTAAAGACAAAATTAGGAACTGCAAATACCAAAAGGAAATGTCTGCCTTAGTAACAATAAAATACTTTCAAATAAAAATAACGCCATGTCCTCATCAACTCACATTTTTTAGCTAAATTAAGATAATTTCTAAAAAACTTATGTTCACCAACCACAATCTGCTATTGTTAAGAGTATGCCCTTATACTATGTAATAAACAATTTATATTAAAATAATGCAAATAAAAAAATTTTACAATACCTGGAATGTATCTTCCTTCATAGGTAAGTTTTTCTAATATTTCTGAAACATACTGAGGATAACCAGCTTTACTGAAGCTAAAGGCCAGCTGCAATAAATCACGGTCCATAAGGTACAGATCAGACTTCTGCACCTTCTCCAGAATCTACACAGTTCCAGAAATTAGAACAAGAAGTTAGAAACAATATTTTTTGTAATTATTAAAGCTAAATAAATTAAAATGCCAATATTCAAAAGGTTAGGAACAAGCACCATCAACAGATTTACAATTTTATTTATTTTGTTTTTTATTTTTTTAATTAGTCCATGTTTGCAGAACACCATTACCACATTCCTCAGGAGGAGTTGGTCCATGTACATAACACATCTCAATTCTTTTTTCATCTCCTTCCCCTCCTGTCTCCCCCCTCAACTCTTGGACCCCTTCCCTTTTGCAAAAGTTCTATTTCCCCATTTAAAACTGCTTTTATCATAAAGTAAATGTTTTATTTCAACAATAACTGTCACATATCAGTATCATGGTACCAAACAAAGAATTTGCCTTAAGTACTACTGTTTATAACAAAATAGCTTTAAAACCAGTTCTGCACTTTCCCACTTAATGCAAAGCACAAGTTTATAAAAATGATTTTGTTTATTTCCATGACAGAAGTCATACCTGCTTTACATGATCAATGTCACCCTTCTCAGCATATGCGTTCAATAAGGCTAGGTATGTGTCTGGGCCAGGCTCAATTCCAGCCTCTCTCATTACTGTGAGAATATTTTCTGCATTCTCCATATCTCTAGAATTTTAAAAACATAAAACAGATTACTACAATACTGTCAAACATGAGAAAATTATTCAATCTAAAATGGATTAGCAGCTGGGCATGTTGGCACATTCCTGTAATCCCTGCATTCGGGAGGCAGGAGGATCACTGAGCTCGAGGCAAGCCTGGGCTACATAGTGAGATCACGACCAGCCTGAACTACACAGCAAGATCCAACCTCAACAAAACAAGTTATCAGTGTTTTTTAAAATAAACAATTTTAAGCAACTGAATTATGATGCCAAACAAAACAATTAAAACAAACAAAACAAAACAAAAACAATTATTAAACTTATTATATATTTTAAAATAATAAAGATCATAAACACCCAAATATATATATTTTTTAATGCTAGGGATTAAACAAAAAGCCTTATGCATACTAGGCAAGCATTGTATACCACTGAGTGGAATCTCCATCCTTAACATCTGAAATTTTTATATGTAATTTTCCTATGTAAGTAGTAAGTATATACTACTTACACAGACATTAAATAATGTGCAATACTTTATTATATTAAATGTCATGACTCAGATCCATTTACCTTATTTAAGAATAATATTTGGCAAATTCTTCATGAAAAACAAAAATACTTTACTTCAGAACAAGCTGAACTTTTTCCCCCTTTTTCGGTACCACGAATTGGATCAAGGGCCTCGAACTACATCCCCAAGTCTTTTATTTGTTGTTTTGAGAAAGGGATACACTAAACCACAAAGTTGTCCATGCTAGGCTACAACTTGAAACTCTCCTGCTTCAGCTTCCCAAACTGCTAGGATTACAGATGTGTGCCACCATAACCAACTTAAAGCCAATTTTTAAAACTGAATAATTTCAAATAAAAATTCTGAATAAATAAAAGCAAGTTATTAAAATACCAGAATTTTCTAGCTTACACTCCAAGTTACTTTTGAAGCGCAAATAAAATGTTATTTGAATATTCTATAATAATTTTCTAAAGCTTAAACCCTGGTTAAGAACCAAAATCTTAGGTTGAATATTACCCAGCTTTTGCATGCCCTGTTACAAGAGCACTGAATACTGCCTCTGTAACTGGAAGGTCCTTAGTTTTCATAAATTCAAGAATCTTGCTGCAAAAAAAAAAGAGAGCGAGATAAGAGAAATGACATTCCTTAAATGTATACCAAAAATACTTTCAGATATATAAATCAGCCCTGGAGTTATGTTTATTTAATATAACAATATACGCTTGTTTTAAAAACAAAATAAAAACTGATACTCTTTTCATGATACCCTACTCCTTTAAGTACCAATAATGTGGAAGTGCTCTTGTTTTTTAAAGATTATACGTTCTGCATTATATTAATTTGGTGGGGGTACGGATACCAGGAATTGCCTTCCAGGCAGGCGCTTATGCCGCTGAGCTATATCCCCGGCTGTTCTGCAGTATTAAAAAGCACACATTTTGAGCAACCTATTCGGGACCCCTTGTCTCTCAGGAGCTATTCCTCTTCCCCATTTGCCATTCCCATTCTATTCCTTTTCTCCAATAAATTTTCCTATCCTTAACATTTAAAAAAAAAAAAAGCACCAAGTTTAATATGACATTATTTAAAAGTAAGATCCTATATTTCAATTGTGAAAAAGCCTTCAATCCAAAAGTGCCAATAAACTGTACATAAGCAGAAAGATTGCAATTGATTTTATATGAATCAATGAAATGAAGAGAATAGTCCCAGTTTTACAAATGAACTGTTGAAATGGCTAAAAACATTTCCCTTAGAAAACAAAATTTAAAGAAATTTTTTAAAGATGAGAGGCCAGCTTTAGTATCTCAAAAACTGCATAGCTTTCCTCCAATAAAAAAGCAGTTTTTAACTAAAACAAATTTTACTTATCTTTTTTTAATGCAATAATTTTATATTTTTATCTGACTCATATTACCAAATTTGCCACATTAAATACTTCTAAATTATTAAAAAGACATTAAAATAATAAGTAATTATATGTATATAATATATATAATTTACAAAATTTACAAATTTGTTTGCAAAGACCTACATTTACAGCTCCATACCTGGCACCTTCAATATCTCCTACATTACAGTAAGCAGCAATCAGTCTCTGGTAGGTCACCTGTCAATGAAATCGGTTGATTAATTTTTCTTTTTAATATTTTTTTGTGAGTTTTTTAAAAATAGGTGCTTTGGGAGAGATATGACCAGTTAATATGCACAGTAGTATCTACCTACTCGATTTGGTTGAATGTTTGCTTCTTCCATTTTCGACAGAAAATCAGTAGGTGAAAATTTGTATTTATTTTGAAGATAGACTTTAAGTAAAGCATTGTAGTGACTCACATCATACACAGTACCTACAAATGAAATTTAAATCAGATTTTTAGGCCAACATTTAAAATCATATCCTTTATCACAACTGAAGTCATGTGTACCTTAATTTTTAAGTTTTTACTATAGCTTTTCACCCATCTATCTTAACACATTCAAATATCTTGCCAGAACTATAAGACATAATAACGAATTACTGCACAGTTACACATAACTGTCTGTTCAGGTATTTAAAAGCTCTCTTGGTTACAAAACACTGTGCTTTCTTCAGGGGTAGGAAATGTTAACAATACTTCATCTATCTTTAAGTGACTCAAAGATTTTCCTGTATAAAGCAGCCCCTCACCATGTCACCAATGGATTGTGACTATAGTTCTTTACAACAAGTGGCACTCTGCTGGCAATTTTTCTTATTTTCATACCAAGCCATTCAGTACCTTTGTTTTAAACACTCATTTCATCTTAGTTTCTGAGTATTGTTTCTAGTTGGCTAGTTTGACAACTTCCTATCTCCGCACCCCTTGTTTTCCTTCTGTGTTCACAAAGCCTAGCAGGCCACATCAAATTAAAACTACCACTCAGCTGTGACACCATAATCACATCAATCTAGGCGAACATGTTTTCCTAAGTTTTCATGAATTTAATTTCATGTCCTTATCCAAGTGCCTATGACCACAATGGCCTATTATCATTGGTTGGTGTCAGTTTATGAGATACCAGGCGGAAGAGACGTGTTCTATTAAATTAATACTTGCTTTCATCCTAACAGACATGTAGACTACTTAGGAGGCATATATCAAAAAGTACAGTATGTGTTTAAATTTTTAAAAGGGGGCCAGGGATACAGCTCAGTGGCACAGTGCTTGCCTGGTAAGTGCAAGGTTCTGAGTTCAATCTCCCAGAACCAAAAAAAAAAGTATTACAGTAAAAGGTATATATTGACATTAACTGCTCTCAAAATGCTCACCTTTGCCTCAGACTGACCTCATTGTTCTTTTTTTTTTTTTTTTGAGACGAGGTTTTTTTTTTTTTTTTTTTTTTTTTTTTGGTACCGGGGATCGAACTCATGACCTTGCGCTTGCCAGGCAGGTGCTTAAGCCACTGAGCTAAATCCCCAGCCCTTGAGACAAGGTCTTACCACGCAGTTTAGGCTGGCCTCAAACTTGCAATGATCCTCCTGTCTCAGTCTTCCATTTTTGTCTCAGCCTCCCTAATGCTGGGATTGCAGGCATGTAACCAGCACGTCCCGCTTACCCTATCATTTTTGCCACTTTCTGAAGCAGTTCTGTAAGTTCTCGTTTGTGAGTATCTTTAGTTGCATTGTCATGGCTGCCTCAATGTGCTGAACAGATTCAAAACTATTTACCTTACACAAGAGGATTTCCACAGCTGTTCAGAAAGTGTCAAAAACTAAAGGATAAGTATGTTCTAAGTGAGGGGGTGGATTACGAGGAAGATTAATGACAATGTAGCTTTTACTGTAATAAATTCATTTAAATATTCACTGTACTTCAGTCACCCCTTCTACTGTTTCAGGCACTATAACCTTTTCAATTCTGAACCATGTGAGGTAAATGTATGTGAACAAGTCATACTGGCATCCATCAGGACTCTGGCAATATTAATTCAACAAGTATGTGTCATTATGTACAAAGTACCATGCTACTAGCAAAGAAAAAAACAAACTATGAATTTCACTCTCATAAAATATACAGTATTGAGGAAAGATATTTGGGAGTAATTATAACAAAAAGTAATACAATTAGAAACTTGGATGTTAATGTAGATTGCTGCACAAAAGATCTTTTAGCAGCTATTTTTCCCATTTGAACAAGCTTTTTAATTGCATGACAGATACATCGACTTTTTTTTTCTTTTGTAATAGTGCTGGAGATCAAACCTAAGATTCCATGCATGCTAGGCAAACAGACTCCCACTCAACTATATTCCCCGCCCTAGAAATATCTCAGTTCTTTATCTTTACTTTTCTACTACTTTTATACTTAGAAAAAACTTAGAAAAATCCTTTCCCATTCTGAAATCCAACATGTAGCTATAATTTTAAAAGCTTTTTAAAAAATGAACTTGTCACCAAAATGAATTCTAGATGAACTTAAAACTGTGAGGAATGGTAGCACATGCTTGTAATCCCAGCACTCAGGAGGCTGAAGCAG